>PVLC010014707.1:0-38703 GCA_004027655.1 Graphiurus murinus
GAACTCAGAGGAATTCTACCTCTGAGCTATACCCCCAGCCCTATTTTTTATTCTTTATTTTGAAACAAGGTCTCACTAAGTTGTGGAGGGCCTCACTAAGTAGCTGAGGCTAGGGCTGGAGGTGTAGCTTGGAGGTAAAATGCCCTCTGGGTTCAATTCTCGGTAACACACACACACATACACACACACACACACACACACACACACACACACACACTCACACACACAAAAACTATCACAGACTTTATTGGCCTACACAACAGAAATTTACTCTTGTAATTTAGAGCCTTTAGGTCCATAACAGAGGTGTCGTGGGGCTGGTTTCTACTGAGGCCTTTCCTTGGCTTGTGATGGCTGTCTTTTTCCCGTGCCATATATCTTTCCTCCATGTGTATCTGTGTCCTAATCTCTTATAATGACACCAGTCATATAAATTAGGGCCCACCCATAGGGTCTCAATTTAATACAATTGTTTCTTTGAAAACCCTGGATTCCAAGCTAGCCACATGCTGAGGTCCTGGGGGTCAGAACTTTGACGCAGATTGTGGGGTATATAAGTCAGCTTTTAATCAACAGGGGTAGAACTAGAGCTCATTCAATCCTTTGCTCACCCACAAACAACTGTGGATTAGTGCATCCTTACACCACACCCATGGGTGATGCCACTATTGGGGGGGCTCTTGGTAGGTGATCAGAACCTCAAATCACACCCCACAACCTGCAGTTGCTTGGCACTGTTAGAAAAGCTGAAAATCTGTCTGAGTCACACACTTCATGCCACTGAGACGCACCTTCATGTCCTTGATAACCATCGAAATTTGAGCCTATCTGGGAAGCTAGACTGGGGCCCTGCTACCTGTGTGTGCCCTGGCCAAGTTCCTTGAAATCAACCATCAGCGCGCCTTCTCCGAGGACAGGCAAGGGACGTGGGGAGGGCCAGGTCCTGGCCAGATGTGGCTTGAATCAGCCTCGCCAGCCAAGTGAGGGCCATGTGGGGCAGCCCAAGGCTCCCATGTCTGTGATCCCTGCACAACACTGGAGCTTGTGGAGTGGACAGACCCAGGGCTGTGAGCAGCGACTCCCCCTCTGCACAGGGATGCCCCACCAGCACAATACAGGGGCCCAGGCAGCTGGAAGCAGACAAGAACCCTGAATCTGGCCGAGGCGCTTCAGTTTTGCACGCTCCAGCGGTTCTAAGAGTCAGACAGCTTCCATGGCTTAGACTCTTTTCCTGCCAACATTGTCTGCGATTTTTGGACCAGACTGATTTCTTCCTGGTGCTTCTGCAGAGTGGGGTTGCTCTCTGGAGTCGGGGTTGTTGAGTCCCCAGTGGTCTCCAAGCTTTTCCCAGCTCTATGTCCAGCTCCCATGTCACAGAAGGAGCCCAGATGTCATTGGGGAAAGCAGCGTGACCACTTCCCATCCCTCCCCCTGCCTGCTGCAGCTGGGCTGCTCGCCCGCACCCATCTCCTCTATTGAGGCACCTGGGTAAAGTGAATCAACCTCGCTCAGCAGATGCGTGCGCAGTGAGCAGGACCAGGCCCCTGCTGGCACACCGGGTACAGAGGTGGACATGGGGCAGAGCCAGGACCTGGCCAGCGCAGGGCTGTGGGGGATCACGGCAGCTACACATATCTTCTCCATGTGGAAGATTGGAGTCTTCCTAGTGCCAAGGAGAGAAGCCCTAGGAAGAGTGCGGAGAGGCAGCAAGGAACACGGGAAGGGTGACAAGAACCAGGTTGCTAGGCCCAGCAGGCGGCGACTAGAGTCTCAGGCTGAGGATGGAACACAGCTGAGTCCACTTACTAGGCGCTCCCCCTCTGTCCTGGGTGCCCTTTAAAGCACCTTGGTGTCTTTCTAAAGAGGTGAAACCAGAGAACAACAGCAGTCTATGGATACTCATGTTCACAGCAGCACAATGCTCAATAGCCAAATTATGGAACCAACCTGCGTGTCCGTCAACAGATGAGTGGATTACAAAATCATGGGACATACACACAATGGAATTCTACTCAGCAATAAAGAAGAACAAAATGACGTCACTTGCAAGAGAATGGAAAGACCTGGAGAATATTATGTTAAGTGAGACTAGCCAGTCACAGAAAGTGAGGGGGCATATGTTTTCTTTAATATGCACAAGCTAGGGAGTAACTGGGATACCAGAGGGACTCCAGATAATGGAGAAGAAACCTCAGTGGAGCCAGGGAAATGGTCTAATGGAAGGGAAGGAGGAAGACTGAGGCTCATCATTGGAAATACTACCATCAACTATGTGTACCTATGTGAATATATCAGTGTCAATTTCAGTACTCTGTATTGGGAAGGGGGGAAATGGAAAGGCAGGGGGAGGGGCACCAATTGCTGTGTGCATGTATGTCACTGTCAATATCATTTATATTATGACTTGAGGCTATAATGCACCAGTAAAAGCACATTATATAAAAAAAAAAGCACCTTACAGGAAGTCATTCATTAATCTGCCCCACAGAACAAACACAACTTCCCTTACATTGGCTCCATGTTATATGCAAGAGAAAAGAAGTGCAGAGAAATTATATCACAGGCCCCAATTGGCTAATCAGTGGCAGAGGTAGCTCTGGAGCCTGTCCCTTCTCTCTGATCCAGGCCAGCTGGTCACAGTACTGCACAGAGCAGTTTCTTTCTTGTCATTCACTAAGCACCTACTATGTGCCAGACTCTGGATGGAGCTGGCTCTCAGTGGTCCAACAGGTACAGCTGGAGCCCAAGGACATAAATGAGCAATGGTTAAGTTTGCTTAAACGCGACGATGGGATCACAGTGAGATAAGCCCCAGGAATTATGAAAATATGGGGTGGACGGGAGTAGGGGCACAGGTGGGTGGGCACTTATGGGAAGAAGCAGAGACAAAGGTAGGATTTAGCTGGGTGGAGACAGGGAACATGGGTTTCTGGGCATTGACATCAAATGCAGACCTGCAGAACACATGGTGTCTCTGTCCCTCCGCCTGCGCTTGGCTTTCCCTCAGGGATTCCACCTCCAGCGACTCTCCGTTCTCTGTCTCCTCCAAGCTCCCTACCCCAGCACTCTCCTGGCACTCCTGCAGTGTCTCCTTCTCCCTGCACAGTTCAAATGGTGGGTGCAGATTTTATACATAAAATATACACGTGTCCTGTGTGTGCTGTAGGGGTACACCATCAACTCCCCCTTGAAGATCTCATGCTATTCAGGGACAGAACTTGAGCTGTGCCTGCTGTGTTGTTAAGTGTTTACAAAAAAGGCTGGGAGGAGAGGAAAGCGGAAGCAGAGAGGAGAGAAGAAAAGGAAGAGAGAGCTTACGTGGCAAAAAGTTAGACGATGAACAGATTTGGAACATTAATGTATGCATGCAGGGATGGAGGGGTGGGTGAGTGAAGCGGTGGGTGGGTGGATGGATGGATAGATGGGTGGGTAGATGGAGGGGTGGGTGAGTGGATGAGTGAATAGATGGATGGATGGATAGATGGGTGGGTGGAATGATGGGTGGATGGAGGGGTGGGTGAGTGGATGGGTAGACAGGTGGATGAGTGGGTGGGTGAGTGGATGGATGGGTAGATAGGTGGGTAGATGGAAGGGTGGGTGGATGGGGGGTGTTCGGATGGAGGGGTGGGTGGGTGGAGGGTGTTCGGATGGAGGGGTGG
The DNA here is from genome assembly GCA_004027655.1 of Graphiurus murinus. Lineage (NCBI taxonomy): Eukaryota > Metazoa > Chordata > Mammalia > Rodentia > Gliridae > Graphiurus > Graphiurus murinus. The sequence continues at coordinate 3,660 of PVLC010014707.1, forward strand.
GTGGGTGGAGGTGTGCTCAGGTAGACGATACATGGATGGATAGTGATGGGATGAATGAGTCACTGAATGAAGAACAGGACTCTGGGAAAACGGAAGGTCAGTTTCTGGGTTTTGCACCCCGAGGATCTTAGAGAATGACAGGGTCACCTGTCTGGATGTCAGAGGGGCAGACTCCCGGCTCTGCACAGAGGGCACTGAAGACTTGTCACATTGGGGCTGTGGTGCCACCTGAGCGCTGGCCCAGTGCTTGCTGCCCATGCGGAGCCCCGGCGCGCAGCAGGTGTTCGGCGGGAGCTAGCATGCCTCCCCCAGGGCCGAGCTCTGCCACGGGCTCCAGCACTACCTCGCCGTGCAGCCCTGGGCCAGTCCTTGGCGTCTCTGGGCTTCAGTTTTCTGTTGTGTGAAATGAGGGGCTGGTCCCACTCTCTGAAGGTCCCTCCCTTTCTTCTGAAACTTCCTGCCTTCTGGCAAACCCTGGCCAGAGAGGGGAACTGGGGACAGTCCCCTGGCTCGGCTGGCGGCCCGGCTGGGAAGGCACCTGATCTCTCCAGGCAGGCTGGGCAGCCTCTCCAGGGCGCCACTCGGCGTCCTCCCCACCTCGCACAATGCCGCCTGTCTTCTTGCTTCCAGATCTGGGTTAGATAAACCTTCTCCTGTCTTGTTTTTCCCTTTTCTCTGTGGGTTTCAGCAAACTCTGCCCCAGAGTGCACTGCCAGGTCAGCGGGGACCCGGCGAATGTCAGGCAACCGAGCTCCGTGCGATCTCCCTCGGGGAAGCAGGCTCTCGCTCCCACCCCTCCGCAGGTCCCCACGGTGGGTGGGTGGGGACTGGGTTCCGCTGGACACCGGCCTGGACCGGAGGACACTTGGGGTGAAATGGTCTTGTGCTCATTTGCTGGTGACTGTCTTTGAATAAGCTGCTTGACCTTCCTGTTTTTTTCCTCTGTAAATGAAAATTACTAATAATTGACTAGAAAGGAAATTAAGACATTTATAGAGCGCCTGGCCAAATGTCTGGCACATGGAGACATGGTGGCTCTTTTTAATACCAATTCATGTATTTGTATGTGTGAATATCTATATATCATTTATACATAGCTTTATATATATATATATATATATATATATATATATATATATATCTGCCTATCAAATAAACATTTTAAAGAAGAAAATCAAAAGACACACATAGATTCAACTTCAAGGATTAGTATGACTACACTTTGAGTTACTTTCCGTATTTTTCTATGCATATCTGTATATATTGCATGCATATTTAGTAACTGAAGTCTGGCTATCTTACTACTTAATTTTTACTTAACATTATAACCTAAGGACTTTTGTACCTTCAGTACTCTGTGAGGGCCTTGTTTGAAATGGCTGTGTGATATCCCATGTGTGGCCCCACTATGATTTATGAAAGCAATCCCCTTTCATTGGGCACTTAGCTTGTTTCCAGCTTTCTGCTACTCTGGCAATACCGGCTCAGGATTTGGCCTGCCTGAGCCCAAAGCACTGGATGGTTCCGTTACCCACAAGCCCTTCCTGTGGGGCTGGGGCATCAAATCCTTCCCGTCTCTCTGGAGCTTGGTGAACCCTGTCTTTGCTCTTGTTCTCTCCCTACAGCTTCTCCCTGGGCCTCCCTCCAGAAGCCCAGTAGCGGGTGGCCACCCACAGCTCGGTAAGGAGCTACAGATGTGACCTTTCAGAATCAGCCCTGTTCCCTCCTGATGGGAGGGGAGGGGACTCAGAGAGACAGAGCATGAAGATTGGCAAGAAAGATGTGATTTGGGGGCCCCCACCCCCATCCTTGAAAGCTTGACCCGAGGCTTCCGAGCACAGCTTGAGAAGTTTCTCTTGCAAATCCTCCGGTATGCTGTTGTTTTCTAACTGAGAGAAACCCAGTGCCATGTGTTTCTGGTTCTGTTTACTGCACACTTAAGCAAACATTGCTGGGAGCCAGGAAGCCGTCAGGTCTACACTGCGCCAGGCATTGGACGAAGCCCCTCTGCCCACTCTGCATGGACGTGGCCCTCAAGTGGATCTCAGGGCGGCAGGCCTGTGGAGGCGCCAGCACCCCAGCTTGGCTTGTGCAAACTCCTCTGCTCTCTCTGCTGCTCCCTCCTCTGCCCCTCTCCCCTGCCACAGTAACTGGTTTACAGCAGGAATCTGACGGAATAATCTGACTATTCCTTTTTTTTGGGGGGGGGGTGCTGGAGATAGAACCCAGTGGACATTCTACCTTTGAGCTTGTAGCTCCCAGCTCTTTCTAGTTTTTATTTTGAAACCGGGTCTTGCTGAGTTGTGAAGCTGGCCTCAAACCTGTGATCCTCTGTCTCAGCCTCACAAGTACTGGGATTGTAAGCATGCACCACTGTGCCCAGCTTCCATTCTTTTTCTTAAAAGACATACATATATGTATACATATACTTATGTATATATGTATAGATATATGTATAAGTATATACGTATACGTATATGTATATGTATATGCGTATGTATATGTATATGTATATATGTATATGATACAGATACCTATATGTGTGTATATTTTCTATTTGTCCCCAAGGTCAAAGTCCTTAAGCCTGGTGCCTGGACCCCTGTGGCGTACGTTCTTTGCTGACCGCTCTCCCCTCTTCCTTTCCACACTTTGGGTCCCACCCATGTGCCTGGGGTTCCCCCGGCTGCCCTTTCCCTTCTCTTCTGGACTTTGCTCATTCTGTCCTCTTGGCTTGGAAGGTGCATCCGCAAGCTTATCTTCTATAGCAGGTGAATTGAATTGCATACCCCTCCCCCCCAATAAAAGCTATGCCCACCTGGAACCTCAGAATGTATCCTTACTTGGCAGCAGGGCCCTTGCAGATGTAATTAGTTAAGCCTCTTGCATGGCAGTTGGGCCCTAAATCCAACGCTGGTGTCCTGGATGAGAAGACGCGGAGAGCTAAGCAGGAGGAGGCCACGTGACAATGGAGGTGGAGTCGAGCGACGCAGTAGCAGCCCGGCCAGCAGTGCCAAGGGTGACGGCGACCACCAGAGGCCAGAGAGAGGCGGGGGCCCCGTTCTCCCTGAGAACCCCTGAAGGAACCGCCCCGGCAAGAGGAGCTGCACTGAGCATGCCCATTGCTCCTCCCGGCAGAGCCAGGGTGGTTCAGTAGCTCTCTCCCTGTCCCCAGGAGAAAGCACCAAGTTCAAGAACACTCCTGTCCTCCCGCAGATGGTCACCTCCAACTGTCACCTCCTCCTGCCACCACTGAGTCTTTCTTCTATGTTCTGCATGTTGTCTAGATATGGTCTCAGATGTGTAAGTAACTTGACTACTTTCTTCACACACACACACACACACACACGCACATGCACACACATGTACACATACACACATGCACTCATATATACACATGCACACATACACACATACATACACACACATGCACACACACTTCATATATACCATAATTTAGTATAAAGTTTTAAGACTATAGAAGAAAACTTATTGAGAGTAAAACAAACAAAATAAAATATAATTATAGCTTCCCTTAAGCTCAACAGGTTCCTACCCCCCCCTGTCATGTTCTGGGCTTCTCTCTTCTCTTTTCTCCCTATTCCTCAACCACGAATCCATCTTTATTTTAACTCCTCCTGATTCCTTATCTCTTATTCATTTTTGACCAACAGATTCCAATGTCAACTTCAAGTTGCTGATCCAAGTCGTTTCCTAAACAAACATCTTGGCAAAAATGTTCCTGCCTTACACGGGCTCAGACCATCACATTGTAAACAGCCAACCTCTTTCTCACTACCTCTTTATTCTTCTTTATTTTTTCAAAGCCCTGAACCTTCCCCCAATACTATATGTATTCATAATTGTCTTTCTCCCTATCAGAATACAAGCGTGAGGAGGGCAGGGGATTTTCTGCCTCCCCTGTTAAACCTTTAAAGTCTAAGGGAGAACATGCACATCACAGACTTCATAGGTATTTGTTACAAAAAATGAATGGATGAATACTGAATGAATGAAGGAATTGTAGGGAATCAGATGACAACTCTGAGTACCTTTAAAAGATTCATTCTGAGCTGGGCGTAGTGGCGCACGCTTGTAATCCCAGCATTTGGGAGGCTGAGACCGGAGGATCTGGGTTCCTGGCCAGTCTCAGCTAACTAGTGAGGCACTCCACAACTAAGTGAGACCGTGTTTCAAAATAAAGAATAAAAAACAGGGCTGGGGGTATAGCTCGGAGGTAGAATGCCCCTGAGTTCAATCCCTAGTACCACAATAAATAAATAAATAAATAAATAAACAAACAAACAAATAAATAAAAGATTCATTCTGCAATGTTCTGCAATGCAAAAAATGAACAGGACCTTATGGTTGTTAGACATTGAGTACCCTCCATCCAGCCCCAGAAGTGAGTCGGATCAGCAAGCTCAGGGGCATCAGGTAGGCTGGGGACCCTCCTGCACGGGGCTTTGCCCACCACTGCCCTGAGACCATAAAGAGGCTCTCTCCCACTCCCCTGCTGCTGCCTGGCTTCTGCCACGAGGCCAGGGATCAGTTTGCAGACACTGCCTTGGAGCTAACTCATGGAGGGGTTGCTGCGTGCTTCTAGCAAAAGTGTGGTCTGGGGCAGCTCTCTCCTGGCTGGGCCACGTGCTAGATCAACTGAGCTGAGCATGTGGCGACTCCACCGCTCACCACCATGAGCTCACTCTCAAGCCACCCGAGGCTCCAGGAATGCTGGAGAAGCCAGGCCAGCTTGGGGCTTGGGGTTTGGTTAGAATTCCCCCAACGCTCACGTTGGACCTCAGACCGAGATCCTTCAAATCTCATGATTTTTGCACGTGGGTTTCCTTTTCCTGCTGTGGATAACTCTGGAGGAATGATCAGACATTCAGGGAATGAAGTGCAAACCAGTGTCAGCCTCCCAGGCCCCATGGCCCACGGACCAGGAGCTGGGAGGTCACGGGTGCTGTTGAGACCACTCGCTCAGTTCACAGACGGGGAAGCTGAGGTCAAGCGAGACTAAGACCAAGTTAGCGAGGGAAGTGGCTTGGATGTGCATTTGCACAGGCCGGGTGAGAACAGGAGGCAAGGTGCGCAGAGGCCTGAGCAGGACCTGCACAGTCAGAGACACAGGCTTCCATCCCGCGTGCCGCTTCCAATACGAGAGGAGGAGGATGGGGGTCACCGGTCTCCCTGCTCAGTGTCTCCCAGGGCCGTGGAACAGGATCCCTGCTGGAGGAGAGAATGGAGGGGCATACAATTCATACCACAGAATTCCCTTTGGGAACTTTGCGGTCAAGAAGAACAGAAAAATGGGATGCTAGTGAAGAGCGACCTGAACTTAAGGAAAAGGACTTGTTTACAGATGTGTAAATGCTGGTGACAATTTTTACTGTTGTTACAGGTGAACCTTCTACCCACTCGCTACGAATCTTCTTCATATAGGTCCATTTATTTTATTTTACCGTATCACTGCTCATGTTGTAAAATTAAATATAACGTGTTTAATTATTAAGCTGATTCTTATTGCTCCTCTCCCGTTAGCCTAGAATCTTTTTTTTTTTTTTTTGCTGACTGATGTCTTCTAAACACCCAGAACTGCAACCGGCATGCAGTGTTGGACGGAGACTTCGAACTGAATTACTACTGAGCTGAGCTGTGGCCGCTCAACGCGTATTGGATGGATGGAGGAAGGAATGAATACACGAGGCTATGAGAAATGAAAGAGTGGGAAGGCAGAGATTCCAAAGCAGACGAGGAATGAAGTAAAGAGAACATGACCTGACCTTCCTCTTGGACATTGCAACGAGGGGTTCTAGGGTCTGGGTTCTGATTCCCTAAATGGCCACATTGAAATGTTCTCCCGTAAGTGCAGAGAAGCTGGGAGGGCTTCCCGGGGGTTACCTGCAGGCCGTCTCTCTCAGTGTAAGTTCTCTTGTTCAGGTTCTCCAGTTTTCTACTGGATCCCAGGGAATATTTCAGCCACGACTTATTCTGCTCGGCTACGTGCACAGTCCATGTGCAATGCTCTTTGGGTTTGGGGGGGCAGGATCCAGAGTCCTGCACCCCATCTGGAGAGGTAGACATGGAGTGCTGTAGGGGAGGTCACTGGAGCAGGGGAGGTCACTGGAGCAGGGGAGGTCAGCTGGAGCAGGGGAGGTCAGCTGAGCTCTTGCCTCTTCTAAGGATAGTACACAGGAGTTAAGGAAGTCAATGTCCTGGAGTTATCCATCTTAGAAACCAAAAGGACTCAGGCAACCAGCATGTTCTCAGTGGCGGGCCTGTGATCAAGTCCAGGGATCTAGACGTGAGCAGACGTGGTTTATTAAGGAGCTCGCGGTGTGATTAGGAAGACAGATGAGTAAACCAATAGGAACAACCCAGATATCCCGGGCTTTCATCAGCAGGTCCCGTGGCTCCTACACAGTGGCCTCTCTCAGCCCATCCCAGTGTCCTCCTATGACCCATCTCCCCAGGGGCATGAGAATGACATCTACTAGTGCTGAGTCCTTGGTTTCTCCCCTTCCCTCATCCTTTCTTCAAGACTCAATCCATCGCCCCTCCACAGATGTCTCACACAGTGCTCTCTGGCATACTTGCCTTTTCCTGCTGAGATCCTGGCTGATGCACCGGTGAAGATGTCCTCTAAACCACTCATTCTGTCATGCAGCAAACATGCCCTGATACTCTCTGTGAGCCAGGCGCCATGGGAGACCCTGGAAGCATGCTGTCGGAGAAGGCCTGGCTCCTGTCTTTGAAGAACACACAGACTGGCTGGGGAGACAGCTGCTTAAACTGAAGGGCATGACGCAGTGTAAAACGTGTCAGAGCCGGGCGTGGTGGCACACGCTTGTAATCCCAGTACTTGGGAGGCTGAGACAGGAGGATCCGGGTTTGTGGCCAGCCTCAGCTACTTAGTGAGGGCCTCTGCAACTTAGTGAGATCCTGTTTCAAAATAAAGAATGAAAAAAGGACTAGGGGTATAGCTCAGAGGTAGAATGTCCCTGGGTTCAGCCCCCAGTACCAAAAAAAAAAAAAAATGGGACTGGGGATGTAGTTCAGAGGTAGAATGCCCCTGGGTTCAGCCCCCAGTACCAAAAAAAAAATAAAGTAGGACCGGGAGTGTAGTTCAGAGGTAGAATGTCCCTGGGTTTCATTCCCAGTACCGCAAAAAAGAAAAAAAAAGTGTCAGAGTCACATGATAATGGGACCCCTGCAGAGAGGTAGGTATCTTAATCAGAGAGCTTCCTCTTGGACATTGCAATGAGGAAGAAGTCAGGAAAGGATGAGGAGACAAAGTTGGACAAACGAGCATCCCAGCAGAGGAACAGTGAGTGGGGAGAACTTTAGGGCAGCTGCACGCACCTGAGAATGTGAGGACGGGTATGGGACACTGGGGAGATAGACCATTCTATTGAAAGGAAGCAACCGTCCTATTGAGGCCCTTGGACAGTTAAGGATGTGGGATTTATCCTAAGGGCATGGGGGACCCTGCCAGGGTTTTGTGGTAGAAACAGAATCATATCTGTGATCTAGGAAAATCAGGTGGCCGTGGGGCGGATAGACTGTGGTAGTGGGGTACTAGGGTGGTGAGACTCAAGGCAAACAGAGACAAACAAGGACTAGTGGAAGCCTGAGCTCATGGAGTGACTGAGGAAGGGAAAGGAGAGATCAGCCCTATGCAGCGCTTCAGGGAGCAGAGTCAGCAGAACTCAGAGACGGGTGGACGTGACCTGGGAAGGGAAGGGGTCTTAATGACTGTACATTTTTTTTTTCTGGTTCAAGCAGCTTGATGAATGATGTTAGAAATTAGCTTTGGGGGGAAAAGAAAGCATCAGTAATTTTGTTTTGGATGAAGCGAGGAAGAGGAAGCCTGTGGGGCAACCTGAGTGGAAAGAGCAAGCCCACGATGTTAGCTACGTACGGGCAGGTGCTTATTTAAGAGATAGATTGGTGGATGCAGAGGCTAGGCTGAAGGAGAGTAGCTTCCTGCAGCCACATTCCACCTGAAAAACATGGTGCCCTGCCTCTCTCCCTCTGCAGCCATTCCTGCCTGCCCTGGCCGGCCGGAGCCCTCCCTGGTGCTAAGCCCACCCTCCAGCACCCACATGCCAGGACCTGGAGCTCCGCGGAAGGATCCCCTGGGACCCAGGGGTCTCACAGCATTCTACACACCTGTGACTGATGTTAACTGGAGCTGTAGCATGTTAGACAGAAAGCAAAGCCTTATGGGAGCCCCAGGACCTTTCCAAAACTCCAACACCAAAGTCCCATTGTGTCCAGGCAGAGGCAGCGTCGGGGGCGGCAGAGAGGGAGAAAGCGGACTCACGGGGCCTGGCACGGGAACACGGGAGGAGACGCGGCTTCCAGGCCACTGCCGAGCCAGGGACATCACTCCTGCGGCCAAAGTTGACTAGGAAACCCAGCGCCGCAGAGGGAATGCTTCCAAGTCATTTATTTTTAAAATCCTCCAGGATATGGGTATTTTGCTTGGGAGGCGCTCAGCTGGGGTTTTGAGCCTGCTCAGGGTCTCTTCTCTGCTGCGGTGACCTCATACTTTCCAGTGGTTTTCCGTAGCACGGTGTGCCAGCACTCGGTATGTGGTGTGTGGACCTCCTGCTGAGCCCTCAACACGTGTCCTGTGGCGAGGTCACGGACATCTCAGGGACAACACATCCAAAGCTCTTGGTGGGATTTGCAACACTCCTTCCTTCAGTCTTTCTACATTGTAGCCCAGGTCAGGGAACTGGGGACCCTTCTTCACTTTCTTTTCTTTTTTTAAAAAATTTTTATGTGCTTTTATTGGTGCATTATCATCTCACATCATAATGTAAATCATGTTGACATTGACATACATGCACTCAGCACTCGGTACCCCCCCATCTCCTCCCTTTCCATAAGGAGGACTGAGACTGACATTGGGATTTTCACATATGTACACACAGTCAATGTTAGTATTTCCAATAATGAACCTCAGTCTTCCCCCTCTCCTTCCCCTAGACCACCTCCCTGGCTCCACCGAGGTTTTTCCTCCATTATCTGGAGTCCCTCTGGTATGCCAGTTACTCTCTATCTTGTGCATATTAAAGAAAACGTATGTCCCTTCATTTCTGTGACTGGCTAGTCTCACTTAACATAATGTTCTCCAGGTCCTTCTATTTTCTTGCAAATGACATTATTTTATTCTTCTTTATTGCTGAGTAGAATTCCATTGTGTGTATTTCCCATAGTTTGGTGATCTATTCATCTGTTGATGGACACCGGTATTGATTCCATAATTTAGCTATTATGAATTGTGCTGCTATGAACATGCTATGTGTAGATGACTGTAGTTCTCTGGTTTCAACCTCTTTGGAAAGATACCCAGGAGTGATATAGCTGGATCATATGGTGGATTCATTCCAAGTTTTCTAAGGAATCTCCACACTGATCTGCATAGCGGCTGATCTAGTTTGCAACCCTACCAACAGTGTAGATTAATATCTAGAATATACAAAGAACTAGAAAAATAAAAAAACCAATCAAGAAATGGGCAATTGAATTGAATAGACACTTCACCAAAGAAGAGATACAAATGGCCAATAGATACATGAAAAAGTGTTCAACATCATTAGCACTCAGGGAGATGCAAATCAGAACTACACTGAGATTCCATCTAACCCCAATCAGAATGGCAATCATCAAGAAGTCAAATAACAAATAAATGTTGGCAAGGATGTGGGGAAATAGAAACTCTTCTACACTGTTGGTGGGACCTCATTTTCTGATCTAAGCTCCTAACAAATCCTCTCAACTTTACCTCCTGCATGGATTTCCTTCCTGGTATCCTTTTCCTTCCCACTGCCTCTTCTGTGCTCCAGAAAGATAGCAGGGACTTGCTAAGCAAGCCTCAGCTTCCTGCTTTCCTGACTCCACTCCGAGCTGCTCCCCATAGCCTGGGTGGTCTTCCCCTCCTGAGAGTCCTCTTCAAAAACAAAACTGAGGCTCATTATTGGAAATATTAACATTGACTGTGTGTACATATGTAAAAAATCCCAATATCAGTCTCAGTCCTCTGTATGGGAAGGGGAGAGACGGGGAAGTGGGGGGCGGGGCACCAAGTGCTGTGTGCATGTATGTCAATGTCAACATGATTTACATTATGATGTGAGATGATAGTACATCAATAAAAACACATTAAAAAATAACCTGAGCAGGGCATGGTGGCGCATGCCTGTAATCCCTGTATTTGGGAAGCTGAGACAGAAGGATCACAGGTTCAAGGACAGCTTCAGCAGGTAGTGAGACTCTCATTAACCTACCCTGCTTCCAAATAAGAAACAAAATGGGGCTGGGGATGTCGCTCAAAGATAGAATGCCTCTGAATTCAATCCCTAGTTCCACAAAAACAAACAAAAAAACAAAACAAAACCTTGATCTGGCAACTCTCATGCTTGGAACACACCAATGGCTTCCCATTCCCCTGAGAATAAGGGTCCTCCTGCTGAGAATGGCCTGGCTCTGCCTGCCTTTCCTCCCTCCTGGGCAGTATCTCCCATCCATCACTCGCTCAGCCACAGGTCCCACACCAGTCTTCCAGCAGACCTGCCTGCTCCCTGGCCCTTGTCCTCTGCCTGAGAGCCCCTGTGCCTACAGTCCCTTTCAGCTGTTCCTTGATTGGCCAACGCTTCCCCACCCTTCATCTCATCCCAAAGGCTTCTGGGATTGCCCTGAGGCCCCAGCCCCTGTGATCTCCATCACTGTTCATTTCTGACCACAGTGGGTAAGCGTTCCCTTTCTTCCTTAGCAGACCAAGAGCTCTGCAGGACAGAGACCACACTTGTCTATTTATCATCATCATCCCAGCTCGGTGCCTGTGACTGTGGAAGCTCACGGATACTTGCAAGTGCATAAATGAGTGAATGATGGTCTTGTCCATTAATTATATGGCTTTATAAACACACATGCCCACAAAGTATTGGGAGAAACACGTTCTGTGTTTCAGAGTTCAGCCCTCAGCCTGGGTTTGAAGCCCAGCTCTATGCCTAATCAATCCTAAGAGCCCAGATAAGTGAAACCTGTATTTCTTTACTGAGAAATAAGTACAATACTATTTAATAGTCCAAGCTTTGATGAGGATTAATGTTGTACAAATTTTCCAAATACCTGGTACAGTGTGAAGTACCTTGCAGTTTCTCAGATATTAAAAAATAAAGCCAACTGAAGTGGAGGTAGGGCATCCTGGTAGAATTTTGGAAATTAAGGAGTGGGCATAGATTGTATAATCCTGGCACTGATTTAAAAAAAAAAAAAAACTTGCATTTGTTCATCATTCTTTGACAATTGCATATGGACTCACAAATATGACTTGAAGTGTGCCAAATGTATGTTGAGTCCCAGAAATCCAGAGACAAATGGAGATGTGGGTCTGGCTCTCCTGGGGTCCACTGGGTGGGTGGTCATCTTCTCAAATGCCTATGGGATGGATATCTTTTCCCTGACCCTTTCTGGAACATTCTGCACCCCGATGATCATTTCTGGGTGATGGCTGTGGACTCCGATTCACATCGTCCAGGACTGGGGCTGTGGTCCAAGGTGAGAAGCCGGCAGTACTCAGGCCTCCATGACACGCAGTGCTTTGCGATGATGGTGGAGGGACCCGCCTACTAACCAGGGCATCCAGGCGAGTCTTCACCTCCCGCCTCTTCTCTTGGTCCGACTTTTCCCCACTCTCCTAGGAAGTAGCCAGGTAGGCAAAAAGGAGGACATGGTGTCATTGAGTATACGCTCTGTTAGCAAACAGGATGGGTAGTCTACATGTTTCTTTTTCAATGAAATGAGACCCTGTCTAATCTCTATTTGACAGTTGAGGATACAGAGGCTCGGAGAGGTTAATGTCGTTCCCAGGGTCACAGAGATGGCAGAGTCCAGATTGGAACCTGGGCCTGTCTGGTTTTGAATCCCGTTCACTCCCATGCCACCTCCGATTCTGGGCTCACGTGAGGCTCCGGCCACCATGGAGTGATGGGACAGACTCCATCCTCCCTGTCCTACGGACCAGAGCCCCTTACTCTGAGGGGTTGGACCACTTGGCCTGGAGGCAAACCCAGGTGGCTTGCAAGCTCATGATTTCCATCTTTGAATTCAGAACCATTCTGACTCCAGTTCTGCCTGCACTTTTCTTTCAAGTTGGGAGAACTGAGGCAAGATGGTGGAAGCAGGGGACATTGGGTGATGCTGTGTGTTCCAGGGATTCTCTGCCACTCAGAGCAGCAGAGGGGGCCGGCTCCTCCTCCGAGGGGCTGCCAGAGCCTCCCCCGCTTTAGTAGATCCTCCCGCTGGGGGCTCAGGTGGGCGGGAGGGAGACACAAGAGAGGGGCCCTGAAATCCCCCGGACAAAAATAACCTCATTTTCCCCCACCTCCTCCATCCAAGGGGAGGAGCGGCAAAATTGCCGAAACTCCCAAATGACTAGAAGCAAGAGAGAAGTCTTCTGGCTGCCTTATATTTACATTTTCCTTTCCTGTTTGAAGTTATGAGCTGGCACAGAGAGGTGAACACCCACCCACCTCCTCACGAGGATGCATGCCTGGGTCCACGTGCCCCGCTCGTGGGGACACAGTATACATGGAGCCCCATCCCACATGCCGCGGGCTCTGGCTGCAGTAGCGAGGCGTGCCAGTACCTCGGGACAAATCTCTTCTCCTCCTCAGGCCCCATGTGTGTCTTTGTTTTGCACACAAATGTATCCACATTTGGGTTTCTCCACAAGCAGCCCCTGAGATGAGATGTGCAAAGGGTTCTTGGGGGGCAGAGAATGAAAGAAATACCACGCAGGGTAGGGGCCAGCCAGCCAGGGACTGGAAAGGAACCAGTCAGGAAACATTTTCATCACAAAGCCAGCTGTGGTCCCAGTCACCTCGAGAAGTTGTAGGAGGGGGTGGAGACTATGTCTCAGAATTGTCCCCCCAAGGTAGGAGGAAGCTGGTGTGTCTATCAGCTGACCCTTATTTTCTCATGGTGGAGGGCTGCTTCCTGGAGACCCGGACAGAAGGAGAAATGCGGCTTCCATGTTAGTTATCTAATGAGCAGGACTAGGAAAGCCAGAGGAGACGCCTGCTCGAGGGAAAGGCTTCTATCCTGGCTCTGTTGCTTTCTAATTTGATACCCTGGATGATTCTTCTCTCTGAGCCTCGATTTCCACCCTCTATAAAATGAGGAGAATACCTCTCCCTCACATGATTCAGTGGAGATGGGAAGAAATCACGCAGGTCAAGTGCCCAAAGTGGGCTCTCAAAACAGATTTCTGGCCGGGTGTGGTGATGCACTCTTGTAATTCCAGTACTTGGGAGGCTGAGACAGGAGGATTACAGGTTTGAGGCCAGGCTCAGCTACTTAGTGAGGCCCTCTGCAACTTAGTGAGACCCCTTTTCAGAATAAAGAATAAAAATAGGGCTGGAAGTGGAGCTCAGAGGTAGAATGCCCCTGGGTTCAAGCCCTAGTACTGCAAAAACAAAAACAAACAAAAAAAGAGACTTCCGTCTCACCATGAACTGTTCTTTGTCCCTTTGCTGGTTTCCCTGCATCTCTTCAGCCTCTGTTTGTTAGGATAGCCTGGGGCTCAGGCGGCTCCCTGCCCAAAGACCCCCTCTGCAGGTGAGCTACCCACCTGAAGGCCATAAGTGCCCCCTCCAGACTCCCACATCCCGGGTGCACTGTGCCCGCTTTTTATGTCCCTGGATCTGGCTGCTTCTCGCATCCTCTGTCCTTGCCCTGGTCTGGCCACCGCTGTCTGTCACAGGACCTCTGCAGTAGCTTCCTCACTGGCTTTCTTCCTTGCTCCCTCTGCAGTCAGGGGGACCCTTTTAAAATCACCCTGGATCCCGTCACCCTACTCAGAGTCCTCCCGTGCCTTCCCCTCTTCCCTGAAGGAAAAGAAACATCTTCCCATGGGCTTACTGAGTGACCAGGACCCTGGACCCCAACCTCAACCCTATCTCCTTCCATCGTCTCTCCTGCCCGCTCCACCCCCGCCCCGCTCTGCCGTTCCCTGCTCCTCAGAAGTGCCCCTGCCTTGGGGACTTCATGAGTGCTGTGGCTCATTCTTCCCTGCCTTCAAGACTCCGCCCAGGAATCACCTGCTCAGTGAGGTCGGCCTTGGCAGCCTATTCCAAACTACAACTCCCATCCTGCCCCTGGGCTCTCGTTCCTCACAGCACTTGCACCCCTTTACCATCTCGTCAATATCCATGTCTACTCGTTGTCTATTTTCAGACCACCAACCACCTCTGGTTTTGCCAGCTGTTGTCATTGATGTATTCTAGAACAATGTCTGCCAAGGGCATGGGGCTCTGCCATTTGTAGAAGGAGTGAGTAAAATGAATGAATGAAGGAAGGAAGAAATGAATGAGTGGTTGGCCTTAGGGATCATACGTATTGATTTATTTTTTATTCCCACAAATTTCTGTTTCCTTGTATATATCACCTATCTGAACCTTTGTTTCTTGACTTATAAAATGGGGGGGGGTATTACCTCCTTCTTCAGGCTCTTGTGAGACAGGATCAGATACATTGAACACTCGGTCAGTGCCTGAGAGAAAATACACTCTCTTAAGAAAGAAAGATACTCTTTATTTCAAGTTTCATTTTCAACATGATCTTTGGTGGCTTCACAGGTATTTTAGTGGAAAATTGAAACAGCTCATGACATACAGCAGATGTAAGAAAACAACAAAAAAAATGACACAAAATATATGTAGAAAATTAGCAAAGCTATATTGATGTACACACACCCACACACAGAGACAAAAGACCAGAAGAAGTAAATATGTCAACATATTTACAACGTTTATTTTTGGAAGTTGTGGTGAGACTATGGGTGACAGTTTTATTTATACTATTTATATATCTTTACATAGTGCCTTTGAGTTTTACAATAAAAAAATGAGCATGTTTTAAAAACTAAGTATCCTCAGTACAATGTGGCTCTAATAGTGATTCACTCATCCTAGTCAAGGATGTTTATTGATCACATTTCAACCTTTGAGAGAATTGACACTCATGCTGAGAAACGCAGATCTATCTTCTCTAAAGCCAGATTTCTACTGTGTTAAAGAGCAGCTTCTAGTGTTGAGGCAAAGCTTTCTTCCCCAGCAATTTCTTTTTTTTTAAATTAATGAACACACTAGTTAATTAATTTCATGGTACTGGGGATTGAACCCAAAGGCATTCTACCCTGAGCTGCACCCCAAACCCTTTGTTTTGAAACAGGGTCTAGCTAGGTTGCTGAGAGTTTTGCTAAGTTGCTAAGACTGGTCTCAAACTTGCAACCCTCCTGTTTCAGCCTCCCCAGTACTAGGATTATGGTCATGCACCACCACACCTGGCTCCCACAGCTTCGTTTAGATCACCATAATACCATTGGGAATTAAAATGTATAGCAATCGAAAATAATAAGATTATGCACTCCAAGTGGAGCAATCGCTTATCAAATTTTTTATAATAGCCGAAGGCATGGTGGGCCAGGGGGAAGGCAGTTGCAGCCGCCTCTGCCTCTCACCCCTTTGAGGAAGCCCTGCACACCTGCTGTTTCATTGAGAACCCAACACACACAGACCAGGTCATCAGGTCATGTCCTTGGAGAAAGAACGGGGACACCGAGGACCCACCGACTCCTATCTGCATCTCAGGACCTGAGACCTCAGAATCCAGAGGCCACTTGGAGAGCAAGAAGGCAGGGGAGGGTCTTCCCCTGCTGTCTACTCCAAAGGAACCCCTCTTGGGCCCCTAGTGACGCGACTTATTAAAAATGTCTGGATGGTGTCTTCTGTTACCAGAATGAGATGGGACTCAAAACGGACTTTACATTGAATTTCTGTTCATCTGTTGTTTTAACTGTAAAATTTGTAATCCACTGCATTAATAATCGGAAATGTCTTTGGGAGGGCTTTTCAAGCAAAGACAAGAGAACTGGTGAGCCCTGACACCTGTTTGCCCTGGGCCCCTGCTTTGCTGTCAAAGCGCCCCTGTGGCTGTGTGGGAGTCCACACTGACCGTCCTGGTTGTTCCACAGGGTGTCTCTGGAACCTGAGGGCAAACAGGCCTTAAGCCAACAACAAGGGCGGGTAAGGAAAGGGGTGGGTCAGAGCAGTGGAGCACAGAGGGCCCGGGAGAGGGGGGTTAGGGAGGTAGAAGGCCGAGGAAAGCTTTCCTTTACTCAGGGTCCCTTAAGTTCTAGAAGAGGGGACTGTAAGCACAAATACGTCATTTCTTCTGCCCAGAAAGAAATCGCTAGCGGGAGGGACCGCTTTGACTTCTTCAAGGTTCCAGAGCCTGGCTGCCTGTGGTGGGTGGGAGGGACACTCCCTTAAGGGGAGTGCCACCTGCAGAAGGTCACCCTTAGAACTACTACAGGTGTCTGCAGCTCTGGGTGGGATCCTGCTCAAGGGATCTCGCTCCGACCAGCAGGTGGCACCGTCCTGGCGGGAGCCCCTCCACTCGGCCATTTTGATGAAGGATTCTTACAGTGCGGCAAGATGGCCACGTGCGTGCGTGTGAGACAGAGTGGCTGATGAGCAGAGGACAAATGCTCCCAAGGGTCACCGCATGTCCACCCATCTACGCTGACACGGGGGTGTGGAGGGGATCAGGAGCTGGGAAGGTCTTGGACGAGATGAGGAGTCTGGGGTGCACATTTCACGACATTCAAAAGCAGAGGTTGTATTGGTTTCTCTGTTGGACACAGCGCGTCCCCAGCAGTGACACTGCCACTTCTGCGGGGCTCTGGGACGATAGGTCTCCCCAGAGAGTACAACCGGGAGCAAAAGCAATGGATGGCAGAACAGATCGGGCCACAAGAACTTATGGGCTATGAGGACGCTCTCCGGACCTCCTGGAGGACTGCTGAGGCAGCGCAGGTTGGGGATTATGGCATACAATGGAGAAAGTGGCCTGGCCGAGAGCTGGGTTCCAGGGAGGGGGGAGGGAACAGAGGCGATGGACGTGCTCAGGGGTCTCGGTGCCCCTCCTGAGCTTTCTGGGAGCAGTGTGGGACCTCAGAGGCCCAGCCCGAGGGGTGAGCAGATTTGAGTGTGAGACACACAGTAGTCAGCGGCTGGCCGGCAGGCTTTCGGAATGAGTCAGGGACTGGCTGTCTACGGTGGTATTTTCCACCCCAGACCATATGGGCTGATTCTGAGCTTCAGAGGAAACCACTTGGCAAGAGACAGCCTGTGAAATCTTAAATCATATACAAAATTCTCCCTCTCCTGCACCCCGCCCGACCTCGGGCTCTGGCCCGTGTAAGCACCGCATACCACCTCCAGCCCCAGCACATGTAAGCTCACACGTGCTGTACCTCCTCCGGGGCCCGCACAAGGGAGTGCATCTGTATACACGTGCTCATACACACACACACATACATGACCTCCTACCCCAATGCATTTATACCCCTTCCCTGACACATAAAGGGGTAGCGTAGCCATTGGTTCACACCACACTCATCCACACTATGCTGGTGTAAGAAAAAGGAGTTATATAATATGGAATTCCAGGGGATATGTTGGATATGGGGACCCCTATTATCATCGGTACAGTTGGTAAGGGGCAGAGGGTTTGCATCCTGAAATGCGCATGCCCACTGAGGATCTCCTGTCATTCCTCAGCCTCTGAAGTTTCTTGGTGGAACTAAACCTGGAAAACACAGTAGATATCCTTTTAGTTTAGAAAAAAAAATGCCATAATGGGCCTTTGGGATTAATAAAAGCAAACTTCTCTTCCTTTCCCTTCTCAGGACAAGGACACGAGAACAGGCTAGCTATAGATAAAGATGACCTACCCCATTATGTAAAAGGAATTTTGGAATTTTTTTTTTCTTTCTGATGTGCTGGCCAGAAAGGCTGTGGAGTGAGCGGGAAGAGGAAAACAGAAGACTGATCTTCACTAGACGATTTTACAGGCTAGCAGGAGTCTGGGCCTGGGGAGTGGGGTAGAAAATGACCACTGTCCGGAGGTGCAGTGGCTAAAAATATCCGAATGATCCAGTCTCATATGTCGAGTGGCTTCCTGATATGTTGTGGGGTTGGTACTTTATCCTGGCCTTTAGTGAATGTCTGCCGCACATGCTGCAGGGTTTGTAGAATAAAGGGCTAGAGGAGAAGCCAGCCAGTACAGAAGACTGATGCTGAGCGAGGAGGACTATATCTCAGGCCATCACGTGTGGACAGAGAGAGGACATGGCCCAACCTGTCTGGGGAATCTCCACTTTGCACATGCTGGGCATCGCCATTGGCCAGGCACCTGAGTTGGGGATGGATTCCAGTGCCTTGGGAAAGGAGCTGGTTTTCTTGCTCAGAGGGAAACTCTCGAAGGAGATTGGCAAGAAGAGAGGGCAACAGGAAGCCCATCCTCCCATCAGAGGGCCGAGGGTACTGCTAGGGGAGGGACACAGCCTCCCCGGTGGCAAGGCGGCCTTACCAGTGGGGATTGATTGTGCAGGCCATTGAGGCCAGGCAGGGGTCTGCATTTGGGTATCAGTTGTTTACAGCTGTTGTCTGGGAAACCAGCTGCACCATGGGAAGTTGCAGTCCCAGTTGCCAATCTAGCAGGACCTCCTACTCGGGTTCAACATCTCAGTCTGGGACAGCTCATTGTCTCAGCACCCCAGATGGAGTCCCCAAGGCCATTTCCGGACAGTCCCGCTCTTCCCAGAGTTCACAAGGAGGGCAATGAGATTCCCCAGGCATGAGGGATGGAACTGGGACCATTTGTTCTCATGGAAGGACAAGGCGACCCCATTGGCCATAGAGACACAGAAATCCGTAAGATGCCTTCACAGCCCTTGAACTGGCCACTGGGCAGAGAGGGAGACAAGCCTGTCATCGATTGCAATGCCTTGCAGCACCAGTGGTAAATGGCAGCTGGGGATATTCATTGGGAGACTAGAGAGAAGGACACCAGGCAGGCTTCACCAAAAGGGAAAGAGAAGGAGGAAAATGGAGGGGGGCAGAAGATGAGAGGCAGAACACCCCCAGCAGAGCAAACTGCATGAGCAAAGGCTGGGAGGCGGGTGGGCCTGGGCCTGCGCTGGCCTTGACCTCAGCAAGAGGCTGCCCTGGAACATGGTTCTCTTTTGACATTACCTTAAGTGCTTTATCTACGATGGAAAAGACTAAGGTCTCAGCCACATGGGCTGGCTTTGGGGGTTAAGCAGCCAGTCTACCTCTCCTCTGCTTCTAGTTTCCTGAAGGTTAAGTGGTGATCAGGGATTCTTGTATCTTTAAGACTTGGACAATCAACCAAAGGTAGGAAATATGGCCGCCCTCAGCCTGTGAGTAGAGAACTGCTGTCTTCAGGGTACAGTTGAGATAGCTGACCAGGAAGGCCCCTGCTCCTGTGAGGAAGTTGTATTCTGCACGATGGTGTTGCAGTTGAAAGCCAGTCTTTGCTCTGTTCCCCAGGCCCCAAGCCTCCTGGGGATCCTCCAGAAGTGGATGAGGTCTCCAAGTAACGCACGAGCTCCGTCTGGCTAAGCAAAGGTCTTGCAAGCACTGGCCTGCGCGGTCCTTCGTTGGCTCCTCAGTGGAGTTAGCCCGACTCTGCTTCTGAAGAAGTGAGAAGTGGTCCTCCTTCTCCAGGGACTTGGGAACACAGGTGACACAGTCTTGGGGGAGGAGCATTAAGGAAAACAGTATCTTGGTCTTGGTGCCAGATAGACGACTTGCAGGAGACTGTGGGGACTGACTCTGGAATCAGGGGCCAGCCGCTCACGCTTTGTGAGCCTGACCATTCCCATGTATAAAATGCAGAAGATCTTTCATACCCTGGTCCACCCGACACTTGCTGTGAGGGCCAGGCAGTGACAGACGCTCGTAGCCTGTGGACATTCACAGGATGGTAGAATCAACAAGACAGAGTCCAGGAGCAGAAGTCTGGTGACCTCATCTGATGAGCCATGTGTGGAGCCGCTGGTGGGGTGATGTCACCTCACCCCCAAGCTTCCTGCCAGGAGCCTCTGACAGCAGGTGCCCCTGCTCTTTGGAGCCAGAGATGTCACCTGGCAGGCCAGCTCACAGCCGTGGTTATCGCTTCATTTGCTGTCTTCAGCATCTCTGGCCAGTGCATGGCAGAGGGGAGTTCCCAGGCCCCTTTGTTCCTTTCACCGAGAGCGGCGCCTGAGCGGCCTCACCCCACAGGAGCACACCCAGAGAGCTTAACAGGTCCCAAGGCTGCGAAGAAGAGCTGGCAAGGGCGGAGCCTGGGCCCAGAGGCTGGCCTTGCCAACTAGAAGATCCAGAAATCTCCCTACATTAAAGTTCCCAGCCTTGACCCCATCTGCAAAGTCCCTTTTGTCATGAGGCAGCCGATTCATGGTATCAGGACGTGGATACACCGTGGGTTGTGATTCCATCAACCACATGCCCCGGGGACTGCTTCCCACTACAGAATGGACAGTGACTCTTGAGTTTCCTTCTCTCAAAAAGATCCATCAGGCCGGGCGTGGTGGCGCATGCTTCTAATCCCAGTACTTGGGAGATTTAGACCAGAGGATCTGGATTCGCAGCCAGCCTCAGCTACTTAGTGAGGCCCTCTGCAACTTGGTGAGACCCTGTTTCAAAATAAAGAATAAAAAATAGGACTGGGGGTGTAGCTCGGAGGTAGAATGCCCCTGGGTTCAATCCCCTGTACTGCAAAAACAAACAAACAAACAAACAAAAAACCATCAAGCACTCACTACGTGCTTGAGATACAACCCAACTAGAAATCATGGGCCTACTAAGGGGGAGGGAAAAGAGGACAAAGATGAGTGACCTGGCCTCTGTTGAGCACGGCTGTGCCCAGGCTCACTTCCTGTGTCCTTTAATATGTCAAGGGCACCCCACTTTTCAGGGAGAATACTGGGGCTCAAGGACTCATAAGCTGGCCAAGCTCACCCAGCGTCTGTGGAGCAGTCCAGGCTTGCCCTTTCTCTCCTTGCTGACTCTCCAAATTCCAGGCACCCAGGATGCCTCCAGAGGTGCCGGAACAGCAGGCGCTGTGCCTGTTGGGCCCAGCCCTGGACTCTCCCCACTAGGCGTCATCATCGCCTCTGTTTCTCCAGAACAGGAAACTATCTAGGACCCAAGACCTGAGACTCACCCTAGCCCGAGTCTGTGACCTTTCTGGGGAGCCCCATGGGTTTTGGAGGGCCGCTTGAAGGGACAGGGGGTAGCCTGCGATCTCTGATCTGGGTCATTAGAGTTCTGGTGGAGAAACCCTGGGAAGGCAGTGGGGATGGGCAGGCTCGGGGCCCTGAGGCCGCCCGGGGCCACATTTGCATGCTCTTGGCTGTCCAGGTGCCCTCCTTCCTCTTTTTAATGACCGATGTATTTATAGCTTGTCCTTCAAAGAGCAATGAGTTGTGGCTCCAGTCTGTGGGCTGCAGTCTCCTAGAGAACTGGGGACCTTCGTGCTTCACTCCTGCTGTGGAGTCAATACGTGAAGGGCCGTGGGGAAGGGCCAGCCAAAGCCAGATGCAATGCACTGGGTCAGAAAGAGAGATTCACCCAGGCTTCCCGACGGTGACAATCACCTCGTGAGAAGCTCCGTGCCAGGTCCTTCCCTGTGCTTCTGCACATGTCTTTATTTACTTCTGAGAGTCCCTGAGAGATGGTGATCGCTGAGGACCTGCTCAGGGATGTTAGGTCACTTCCTCCAGGACCTAGAGCAGGATAGCTGCAAGATCTGGCTTCAGTGCAGGCTGACCCTCTACACACACACACACACACACACACACACACACACACACACACACACATGCACTCTGCACCCACCAGGTTCCCAGGGACCTGCAGAGCCTCTGACTCTGTGGTCTAATTTTACTGCCACAGAGCTCTGTCCTTTCCCCATTTTTACAGTCAAAGCAAGCCTGAGAAAGGCCCGTGGGCTGCCAGGGGGAGGAGGGCCTGGTTCACGTTGCCCAAGTCTAGAGCAGAGTTCCCACTTTCTCCAGGACCAGAATAAGCAGATAGTTGCTTTTGACTTCATGCTCATGGGACAGTCTGACATCCCACTAAGTCCAACGGGACTTCCCTCTGCCTACAAGGGCTGTCTCTGTACGTGTCCTCACTCACCGTTTTGCTATACAGAACAGGCTTCCCCAGCTCACAGGGCTGAATCTGGCTCATTGATCTGACACACAAAGATTTCATTTCCTCTAAGAGGAGACCTGAGCCCGCCCTTTACTCTCTGTCATGCTAACTTCTGGTCCAATGTGCAGGAGGATTCCAGGGATATTTGGGGACATCTCGATGAAGGCCAGGGAGGAAGGGTTTAAGTTCCATCCAGAGGGACTGGAGACCAATGAGCCCCAGTTTGAAGAGGATGGAAAATCTCCAGGGTTACCAAAAAAAGGACCAGTAGAGGTCTTGGACGAATATGGGTCCCCATCTTGGCTTTCAAAGCACACAGACCCTCTGGTCCAGTGAGACTTCGGTAGAGCCCCAGCGCTGACCCAGGAACTGGCCAGTGCCCTCACATTTGTCGCTGAGCTTCCTCCCCTTGACTGTCTCCCCACGGTGGCACCTGTCACTGTCCCAACTCTGAAAGGCCAGAGCTTCAGCTCACAGACAAGTGTTGGGGTGGGGACTGTCGGGGCACTGCCTCAGGGCCTGTGGTCCTGCCCTAGGGTACACCTTGGCACCTGGTCAGATGGAGGCAGGATTGGTTGTAGGAGAAGGAAACAGAGGAGGAGGAAAAAAGAGAAAACAGAGCAATTAGAAGCGGTAGATAAACAAAGCTTCACTATAATCTGGTCTACACAGAAATTGCTCTAAAATACAGGGCAATTTAAGGAAGTGATAGAGTATAAGAAAAGAAAATCTTTTGATCTCAAGGTGTTAAATTGTCTTCTTCAAATGCTCAGAGGTTGTAACATGGACCTAAAGAAAGTGAAGTATAATTCCAGCATGTTGATCAGCCTTGAGAAATAGGTGTATAGTCTTACTAGAGTCAGTGAAGTTAACCAGTTTTCTAATTGTTGAAAGTACCTTGTGAACAGAGCCTAGAAGTCTTGGCTGAGATTTAGGAGAAAGTAAAGCTGAGAGTATGAATAATCAAAAAGAAAGGGTGGAAGGGAATCAGGCTGAAGAGGAAAGAGAAAGGGGTGAGGGCTGTCATGTAAGGTCAGGAAAACACTCATGGTTCATAGGCAACCACTAACCCATTATGCAAGTGTTGGAATAAGAAAGGGGAGAGATTGTTCAGAATTGCAAAAGTAACCAAAGGAAGACACAGAAATCGTACCATTGCCTAACTTTTGGAGGTGCAGGAGTGGGCGGCATAAGCGAGTTAGAGCATCTTTCTCAGAAGGAAATCAGTGGGTTCAGCATGAAGTTGAACAGTCACAAAGAGGCAACTCACAACTGCCAGTTATGGGGTGACTGGACTAAGATGGAAATCAGTCAAAGAGGTTGCCCTGGAGACAGACGGGAGACCTGTGACCTATGTAACGGTGTTACTAATTGGATGCATGAGCACTACCTTAGATCTATGTAGTTTTAAAAGTTTGGGAACAGGAATCTGCATTTTTTTTTTTTTTTTTTGCAGTACTGGGGATTGAACCCAGGGCATTCTACCTCTGAGCTACACCCCCAGCCCTATTTTTTTTTTGCAATACTGGGGATGGAACCTGGGGGCATTCTACCTCTGCGCTATACCCCCAGCCCCAATTTTTATTCTTTATTTTGAAACAGGGTCTCACTAAGTTGCGGAGGGCCTCACTAAGTAGCTGAGCCTGGCCTCAAACTCAGATCCTCCGGTCTCAGCCTCCCAAGTACTGGGATTATAAGCATGTGCCACCACACCTGGCTAGGAATCTGCATTTTTACCCAGGCACGCTAGTTGATTTTTATGCCCTCAGCCTGATCTTGGAACCATTGCCTTATGGCCTGGGATCATCTGGGCGGAGCTGTCCTCGTCTTTCTCGCTCTGGTGGGGCCTGCAGGGTCCCTGAGCTCTTGGCACTTCTGCTTCCTTTGCAGGGTGGGTTGGTGTGGGACTTTGCAGGCTCCTCTCTCAACTTCCCTTTGAGAAGAACACTTGCCTCATCTTCCTGTCCTTCCAGGGTACATCCAGCTCAGGAGGAAGCTGACTCGTGCCTGGGTGTCCAACCAATTTCTACATTTCCTTCTCTGTTCATGCCTTACTGATCCGGAAGGTCACGTTGGTTTTCACTGCAAGATGCTCCACTCACCTCCTGACTTTCAAGTGACCCAACCTTGGCACTGGGTGTGCTGTGACCTTCTTGACCTTTACAGATGAGAAGCAGGTTTATGAAGCCTTCCAGTCTAACCAGCACACGATCCTGTGTGTCTGGCCCTTTTGTGAACGGGCTGCGTAATCCTGGGACTTCAAGGGTAATCTCTGCAGCACGTGAGAAAGTACATTACAGTGGGAGCCTGGAGCCCAGAGATCAGAAGCCAGCTCTGACAGTACTGGCTGCAGGACTCTGGCCGGATGCCCTTGATTCAGGTCTCCTATAACTCAAAAACCCTAGCTACTGAACACTGTCTATTCTGCCTTCTTGTGTCAAGAGCTGTTCCAGGGTGAAGGCCACAGCAGCCTGGCTTTGGAGCTGTCTGATCCCACATCTTTACCTTTCTCGTGAACTGGCACACAGTGGGTACCCCACCCTCACTGTTACCTACCAGGATTTTGTGAATAGCACTTTAATGTTTTCTGTTCACATGCATTAGCATCTGTAGCAAAGCAAGGCAAATTTTCAAAGCAGCCATTTTTTTTTTTTTTTTTTTTTTTTTTTTTTTTTTTTTTTTTTGCGGTACTGGGGATTGAACTCAGGGGCATTCTACCTCCAAGCTACACCCCCAGCCCTATTTTTTTATTCTTTATTTTGAAACCTGGTCTCACTAAGTTGCGGAGTGCCTCACTAGGTAGCTGAGGCTGGCCATGAACCCAGATCCTCCGGTCTCAGCCTCCCAAATGCTGGGATTACAAGTGTGCACCACCACGCCCTGCTCAAAGCAGGCATTGTTATTAAAACCGTGTTAAAATGGGATGTTTCCTCTCTCTGATTGTACAGATTGAGAACAAAATAGCAGACGTCACCCAGCAGTGCCCGTGTGCACACAGGTGCGGGGCTCACAAAGTGGATGCTCAAAAACTGGTCCCACAGACATCACCCATCACCCAAATCCATCTGTGTGAAAGAATGTGGCCAACCTTTCTTCAAGGCTAGTGCTGACGAATTTGGAGTCTGATATTAGACTGTGATTGACTTTTTACCATGAGAAAAACAATGAGCTAGCTACACCTGAGGCGTGGGGCAAAATATACATCTGAGCAGGTAGAATGATGTATTAGTGTTTTGTGGCTGCTGTAACAAACGCACGGGCTGAACACAACACAAATGTACTGTGTTATATAGAGTTCTGCAGGTAAGACTCTAACATGAATCTTGAGCAGGCTAAAATTGGGGTGGTAACAGGACATGTTTCTTTCTGGGGACTCCAGAAGAAAAATCCATTCTCTTGCCTTTCCCAGCTTCTAGAGGCTGCCCACATTGCTAGCTCCATGGCCCATTTCCTCCAACTTTAAAAGTAGAAACCATGTTCTTTTCATGCCATCCGGACTCTGGTCCTCCCTTCGGCCTCCTGTGTGTGTGTGTGTGTGTGTGTGTGTGTGTGTGTGTGTGTGTGTATGTTTGCAGTACTGGGGATTGAACCCAAGGACATTCTACCTCCAAGTTACATCCCCAGCCCTATTTTTTTATTCTTTATTTTGAAACAGGGTCTCACTAAGTTGCAGAGGGCCACACTAAATAGCTGAGGCTGGCTGCAAACTCGGATCCTCTAGTCTCAGCCTCCCAAGTACTGGAATTACAAGCGTGTGCCACCACACCTGGCTTGTGTATGTATTTTATTGGAGATTGAACTCATGGACATTCTAACTTTGAGCTAGACCTCCAGCCCTATTTTATTTTTTTAAAACTAGGTCTCATCAAGTTGCTGAAGGACTTGCTAAGTTGCTGAAACTGACTTTGAACCTGTGATCCTCCTGTTTCAGCCTCCCAAGTCCTGGGATTGCAGGTGTGTGCCTCCACACCCGACACCTAATCAGAGATTTAACCTATTCTTAATGATTTGAGATCACATTGGCTCCACCTGTGTAATTCTGGTTAATTGATATCAGCTGATTAGCAACTCCAACCCCATCACAACTTAATTTCCCTTACCACGTAGCCTGAGGCTCTAAGTATTAGGATGCATATGCCTATGGGCGGTGGAGGGGGGCATAATTCTAGCTTACCCCAAATGGAGAATGGTGAGAAAAGATAAAATAGCATCCACCTTATAGTTTGAGAAGTGTTTCTCACGCAGGAAACTTAATTGAGCTCGTTCCTCAGGTGAGGAAACTAGTGAGCACAATGAGTGGAATCCGTTCTTGCCTGCATTGCATTGACTATTTCCTGGGCTCCATGGTCTGGGGATTCTGATCTGATTGGTCTGGGGTTGAGCCAGGGCATTGGGATTTGTAAAATTCTCAGCCTACTCTAAGGAGCAGCCAGGCAGGGCTGGGAACCAGCAGGGCAAAAGAATGACTCCAAATCACCTAAACACCAGACTAAGCCCGATCCTGCACCCAGGTGTGTCTGGCTTTGAAAAGTCCCCACTCAAGGTTGCGGAGGAGAAGCCGTCTGTCCTTTTCCCAGAAGGAACATTCCCTTGACTGGAGACCTGAGTTGGACCCTGATCCTCCCCTCCTCTCCCTTGTGAGTTTAGGCATACCCCAAGCCTTTAGCCCTTCCAGTCCTCGCCCAATCTACAAATCATCAGCAAGTTTGGCTTAAATTCAATTGAGATCATGGTGTGAACACACTTTAGGATGTGCCACGTAAATGACAGAGACTGTTAACTAATTCTGCTGGCTTTTTCTTTGCGTTTGTGTGTGTGTGTGTGTGTGTGTGTGTGTGTGTGTGTGTGTGAGAGAGAGAGAGAGAGAGAGAGAGAGAGAGAGAGACAGAGAGACAGAGAGACAGAGAGACAAAGAGAGACACAGAGAGGTTTCAACAGAAAATTTGCTTCCACAATTGTCCCTGAAGAAGGTAAATGAGAAAATCAGTCACTTATTCAGGGACCTGATCTACCCATGAACTGCAAGCTATGGTGACTCTTACCTTGCCCCCTCCCCTTTCTCATTCAGCCCAGATGTCTGGCTGATTCTGCTTCCTACAGGCTCTTAGATCTGCTCCTTCCCCTTCTCCACACTCCCTGTCTTGACTAGGAGCCCATTGCCTCCCACTAAACTGTTGGCCTCCTACCTCCCCCCTTCCGGAACCTTCTGGAGCCAATCTTTCCCATCAACTACGCAGGACTGTGTCGCTCTGGGTCCGTCCAACTATGGATGCTCTAACCCTCTTTTGTTTGCCTGACTTTCCTTCTAGAGGTTCGGGTCCCTTTTCCCCACTCTCAGCATAAAATCTGGTACATCATGGCTGCTCCACCAATATTTATTGAAAAGAAAAAAAAACAAAAACAGCAGCCTGCGATTCATTCAAGTCTCAGGATGATTGTTAAGACATAGTTTGGTGTTGCCCAAGAATTGCATTAAAATCACAAGTCAGTCATCGGTGCTTTGCTGCATGGAGACACTTTATTGAGAGAAAGTGCTATTCTAGAGAATGAAGTGGTCATGGTGGACATGTCGGGAGGGGCTGTAGGAGCCGGTCACTTGCTGTAGCTCTTGGGGCCAGGCTCTGGGTCTTCTCCCTCCCCAGACTCAGCCGTCAACTCCTCCTCCTCCACAGTCCCCACAAGCTGCTCGTCCTTGGCTCCATCTGAAACAGAGAGGGCAAGGCAGGTTGGTCCAGGAAAGACCAGGATTTCTTCTCCACGGTTTCTTTTCCTTCTGCCCAACGAGATCCCAGCCTCCAAAGGACTGCCCCCACTGATGCCCCGCAGAGGGTCACTTCTGGCAGTTGGGACACCAGACTCATCTCCAGCCTCGGGGACAGGCTAAGGGTTCAGTGGTACAACCAAAGCCAGTGGGCCTGGGAGCGGGAAGCCGAGTGGAGAACGTAAAAACCAAGTGTGGGTCAAAGCACTTCTGTGCTTAGTGCTCCATCTGAAACCCCAAGCCAAAGTGTCACGTCCCTGGGGGAACCTTCCAGAGCCTCCAGGGAGAGGCCAGTCCCCCCTCCTATGTGCTCTCACTAGCCTGTGCCAGCCTTCCACCATGACATCATGAGAGATAAAGGCATTCATTCACTTCCCACTGTTCCAGAAGCTTCTGAAGGGCATTGTGTTTACCTGTCTATGTTACATACCTTCATTTTCTCCTCTTAGTGCCTGTGACAGGAAGAGGGGCCCACTTTTACCCTGCCTAGCAGTATTTCTCTATGATTTTCTATCCGGCCCTGCAGGAGTTGCAAGAATAAGCTTCAAGCCCCCTTCTGTCTTGCACCGGGGTACCCAGCCAGGAGCTGGATCCTGCTCACCACTCCACCTTCCTGGGGCCCTTTTTACCCCTGGCCCTGGGGACCTCTCCTCATCCTCTCTTGCTTCCCCTTCCAGCCTCCATAACCGGAGGCTCTTGGCAAAAGGATCACAGGCAGTGAACAGCTTATGGGAAGGGACTGCGCCATCAACACCCAGCGACCCAAGGCTCGGACACATGCAGCACAGGCGGGGCACACAGCCAGCCATGGCCCGCACCCTGGCCCAGGTCTGCGCCTGCTCAGCTACCTGCCGACGCCTTCAGAGCTCGGATGTACTTGGTCCAGAAGGAACAGTCGGTGCGCTTCAGGCCCTGCCGATTGGGGAGCAGGGGGCTGAGCTCCTTGTAGCTCTCTCCCCCAGCTCCTGGGACGAAGTCAGCCCAGGGAGCCGCGAATTCAGGTGCTTTCCGTGAGAACTCATGTGGGTAGTTGGGATTTCTGAGAAAATGAGAAGAAAGAAGTGTCCGTGAGGGAAACGTCCTTCCTGTTACCACCTGACGCCACTTTCTACCTGCATTTGGTCTCTGAGGGCAAATCACACATCTTTGACACCAGATGTGAACCCATGCCATCGGGCTGGGACCCCAGCTGGGTACTACAGAGTACTGAGGCACAAAGCTTTGCTGAGCTCGCCTCTCTCCAGCGATTTCTGCAAAGGCAAGGTGTAAGTCGCGACCCAGGAGCATTGACCAGGACCCTGCTGACTTTCTGAATGACCAGAGGTCCTGGTGTCCCTTCTATCCTGAAGCCCTTGGTCTAGACCCCATGCCGTCCCTGGAATGCCCTTGTTTGTCTGAGGTTCAGGCAGAGGAGCCTGTCTGCCACCTTGCCTTCTACAGGTCAACTTCCCACGAAGAGGATGTCGCATCTGCTGGGACATGGGCTCCATCCACCATGACCTGCTGTCCAGGCCATCTCCCCGCAGAGCCCACCAGCCATCCCACCTGCCACAGAGGTGCTCGTCCTCCCCACTGGCCTCTGCCTCCCCAGACTGCCCACTCCTTTGCTCATCTGAATATTTTTAATTAATTAATTAATTAATTTATTTATTTTTTGCGGTACTTGGGATTGAACTCATGGGAATTCTACCTCAGAGCTATACATACCCCCAGCCCTATTTTTTATTCTTTATTTTGAAACAGGGTCTCACTAAGTTGCAGAGTGCTTCACTAGGTAGCTGAGGCTGGCCGCGAACCCGGATCCTCCGGTCTCAGCCTCCCAAATGCTGGGATTACAAGCAAAATGTCACTTCTTCATGGAGACATTTTCTAAAACACTCGTTAGAAGACAAGCCTTTTTCTGCTTCACTCCATAGGAAATGCATAAAGCTTACTTGGTCCTGCTTGGAACTGCGCTTGGTTTTACTGTTTTGTATTGTAGGTAGCTGATAGCTGGTCCAGGATGTTTTTACCTGTTTATCTTTCTTGGAGACCTAGCACAGTGCTAAGGAATTCACCTACATCCCATGAAAGACCAAGGGAAGTAGATAGACCACCAAAGGAAGGGATCGCCATAACTGTAGCCGACACCTAAGGCTGTGGCACCTTCTCACCACCCCAGGGGACAGTGGGCAGTGCCTGAGGCACTTTGGAGTCTCAGGACTGGAATGGGGGTGAGCACCGCTGGCTTCTCCTGGTTAGAGGTCAAGGATGTTGCCAAACATCCTGAAACACAGGGTATGCACAGACTTCTCCAGCCCAGGTGTCAGAGGCACAGAGGCCGAGAAAAACCTTGATCTGAAGCTGTCACATGTGGCTGAACTGCTGGGCGTGGTGGTACATGCCTGTAATCCCAGTATGTGGGAGGCTAAAACAGGAGGATGGAAAATTTGAGGCCAGCCTCAATAACTTAGTGAGGCCTTCCGCAACTTTGCAAGACCCTGATTCAAAAAAATTAAAAGGGCTGGGGTACAGCTCAGAGGTAGAATGCCCCTGGGTTCAATCCTCAGTACCACACACATGTACATACAGTGCGGCTGAACAAGACTGGGCTACACCTGGAGCTTCCTTCAAGAAGATTAATCTAAGCAAAAATAATTTTGGCTAGAGAGGACACGAGACAGGGAGAGAAGTCGCCGGTCATTGTGATGGCTCTGTTAATGGCACATGCGGCGTCTGTGTGGAGATGCAGGGGGTGGGGGGGAAGGGAGAGAAGCGATGGTGGCATTGAGGGCAGGTGGCCCACTTACCCGGATCTGATGAAGTTGGAGAAATACTGCATGATTTTCAGTGACAGGCTTTTCTCTTCCTGAGAAAACTGGCCTTCGTAGCCCGGGTGGAAGGGAAGTCCCAAGGCGTACTGAAGGTCGGCCAGCAACTCCAGGCTGAGAGGACAGATGAGCAGAGGCACAGTGACGGGGTGACAAGCCACTGGAAGAACCGAATGAGCTGCCCCTGGAGCAGTGTCCTCGGCACCCGTCCCGTGACACGCTCTGCTGCCTGGGGACTGGGCCAGGCCAGCCAGGATGAGCTCCTATCTCAAGACCCTGACCACGTCTGCAGAGGGCCTTTGCCATGTGAGGGTGACATAGACATTTTGAGGGACCATACCGTTCCAACTACGGTGACCTCTACTATTGTTTCTTCCAAAAAAAACCTGTGATCTGTGGCCTGGTAAGCAGTCAACCTTCCAGACCACAGTCCTCCCTCAGAACCCAGCGCGGTCACTTCCTATCTGTGTGACCTTAGACAAGAAGCACGGCCTCTCCGGGCAACGATGAGCTCGGCTCAGGCCTGAGTGAGGCTCAGCAATGCAATGTCTCAATCCTTTGACAAAGCCTGTCTTCCGTATGCCCATTCTCTCTCCTAGAGACATCTGAAACTGGTGCCAGGCGACTGGGGCCCCTGTGCTGCCTGTGACCTCGGACAGGCCAGCAGACAGTGCTCTGGGGCCAGGCCTGGCGTTCGGGCGCACAGGATGAGTTTGAGCTGAAAACCTCTTGTGAGTGAGATCTCCATCGCCGCTTGTTTTCCTAGCAGGGCTGATTGTTTTCCTAGCAGGGCTGACCTCTATCCTAGGGCCAGAGTCCTTCCGAATGGTTTAAGGCAAACATCCAGAGGAGGGACACAGAGCAGGAGCCACAGTGGAGGGAATTGGGGACAGTCCTGGTTTGTGTGGGCTCTGGCTGAGAGCCCCAGGACCCTCTGGAAGTTGAAGAGGAGACGTGGAGGCATCGAGGCGGGACTGGCAGAGGGAGAATGGAAGGTCATGTCCTAAAGGGGATGTCACTGGTATCTCAGCCTGTGAGCTGAAAATTGAGGCTTTTACAACACGATGACTGCAGTGACATGGGAAAGAAGACAGGAGCTCAGGAGATGTCCTCACTGTGATTGCCCAGGAAAGACGGACACTGGTTCTTTTTCTGTGATGCCCCTGACCATGCGTTCAGCCCCTGCTCATCCTATGTCCTCCTGTTGCTGCTGTGACTAGCAGGGGGGCTGAGCCAGAAGTCACGCTGTTTTATTCAGCATCCTCACTTTTGTGAACCAAAATACCTGATGACCACAACGCAGAGGAAGATTTATTTGCTCATAGTTTGGGAGGGTCCAGTCCATGTTAGGTCGGGTTATCTCTGTGGAGCTCAGAGCATGGCAGCAGGAAGCAGACAGAGAGAGAGAGAGAGCACAAGTGGAGCGACTCCAGGCATAGAGGTTGGATGCAGAAAAAGCAAGAGAGAAGGGGATCCATGGACATAGCTATCGCCCCCCAAGGCCACACCCCGGTGACCCACCACCTTCAGTCATACCCTCCCTGTCTGCCTTACCACTCCCCAAACCCATTAATCACTAATGGGCTTATCTACTGATGAGGTTGGAACCCTCATGAGTCAATCTCTTCACCTCTGAACACGTTCGCATTAACCCATGAGCTCTTCCCAAGGACACTCTATGTCCAAACTGTAACACACATCATATTTCAGAGCTTCTCCACTGCGCATGCTCCTGACTTGAGTTCTTCTTCTAGCATCAAGAGTTACACACTGAGAGCTTGTCCGGAGGCAGATGACCGAGGCAGGTCAGTCCTCTCAGAGGCAGCATGGGACAGTGGCCTCACTGGAAGGTGGACTGAGCCTGATCTTTCTTGAACAGAAAGAAGCCATGCTCTTGCAAGATGGAAGTTCTCCTCCTGCTGAGCGTGGGCTGAGAGGCTGGTGTGGGCAGAGTCCATGGCAATCAGCCTTTCGGTGGAGCTGGTGGAGGCCTTCGGGTGCAGGACTTCTGTCCCTGTTGCTCTATCAGCAGGAGGAGGTCTCTTGACCTCATCCCCGTAAAATATGCTCCCTTCTTATCCCCACCAGGCTGGGGTGGGGTGGGGGAATAAAAGTCCCCGGCTTCCCAAACTCCTTCATTTCTTTCTGAGAAGTAAGGAATGACGAAATCATTTAGGGATGGAAGTCTGTATATGTACCTCCCTGAACAAAAACTCAGATGCTGACCATGGATCAATCGGAAAGTAATTACATGCTTAACAAATGGCATGTGTTTTCCAAAAGAGTTTGTTATGCGATTCTTCAAAACTGAGCTCCCCAATTTACTTTAAATAATGTAGTTCCACTCCCATCTCCAAACATCTTTTTAAAAACCTTCAGTGACTTTCCATCACACTCAGGGAAAACACTTTGCCTGTTGGGACTTACAAACTCCTATGCGAACTACAAGACCCTATACCTCCAGCCACTATCCTGTTCAATAATTGGTCTCCAGCTCCCCAATTTTCTTTATCTGTGAACATACTGGGCCATTTCCCACCTTGGGAATCCTGAATCCTTCTTTCGGAATTACTCACTGCTCACTTCCACTACGATCATGTCTTTGCATTTCACAGTTCTCAGCTTGAATGTTGTCTTTTTTTTTTTAGGTTCTTCTCGCCCTGCTGATGACAGCACCACCGTGCACTCCCTTCCTAGTCGTTACACTGCATTCTGCTTATTTACACATGTGTTGTGTATTCTTTGCATTTGGTTGCTACGCACCCACCAGCCCCAATCCACAGCATATCCTGGTCCCAAGAGGGCCGTCCCCTTCGCCTCTCAGTCTGGTCCTTCCCTAGGATTTGGAAGGGAGTTTGGGGAAGGGGGAAGACATTAGGCAAATGTTTGTGGAATCAAGGTTGAAGAGGAAGCACAAAGTAAAGCCTAATGTCCTGGGGCTGAGCAAACCCCAGTTTCAGAAAACAATGGCTATCCCCCTGCACCGGGAAGTGATTTTATCAATCACACAGAGAGCCACCGGGTTCAAGTCCCAGCTGCTGCCTGCTTCCTTTGCTTTAATTCCAGCAAACACATTGGGCCCATCAGCTTAGAAGGTAATATTTTGAATCTGGAATGACCCAGTCCTCTGGAAAGCATGGAAGTGTCTAGAACACAGACGCAGTGGTGGACTCCATGTCTTGAGTCTAGAATTTACAGCTTTGTTTTCAAAGTTGGGACAACTTATAAAAGATGAGCATTGCTGACCCTTTAGTCATTTTTATTTATGTTTCCCTCTGAGAGCCTTACTTTTTTCTAAAATGAAAATAACTCCCAGTTACCAAACATTGAAGATTTGCAGGGTGCCAGCTGTTTAGTGTGTGTTATCAAGTATCTACACTGTGAGGTAGAGATAAATATACCCCTCTCATAGTGAGGAAACTAGGCAGGGAACTTGCTCAGGTGCAAACAGCTAATGGATGGAAGAGACAGGATTGAAACCCTAGCTGGTTTAACAGTCACGTGGATAACCTTGGTCACCAGGGGTTGCCCCGTATGCATATATGCATGCCTGTGCATACACTCTGGATGCAGGTCTTGGGTTGAACACTGTACAGCTCCTGTCCCCTGAACTTCCCAGCAGCTCAACGGCATAGGCATTATTACTCTTCTTAGGTATCGTTGAGGAGACTCAGAGAGGTGATTTGACTTGTCCAAGGACACACAGTTAATAAGAACTTGCAATGGCACGTTCTCGACAGGGCCCTGGCTGAAGTGGGTACAATTGAGAGAAAAGTAAATCAACCAGAGAGCAGAGGGTGTGATTCCAGATGGCCATTCTCTGTTTCTGGGACTGGAATATATATAATCTCACCACCTCCCTGGGCTTTTGGGATTTTATTTGTAGAATGAAGGTGCGAGACATGACCGTCTTCTGTATTAGGTGAGTCTCTGAATTGTCAACAACTCTTTCACTCCTTGGGTTTTAGTTTCTTTGCCTCCTGCCCCCATCCATCACAACTCTCTTTCCTCACAGAGATTTGTCCTCCGTTTCAGGGATGAAAAACTCTCCTATAATCCAGTGGGCAATTAAGAAAACCGTGCTGTCATTCCGTGGCCAATTAGCAACGCTCTGTAAGGAAGCAAGAATTTATTGTGTTTTACTCCCTAGCTTTTGCCAGGAAAGCTAATATATGCTAACAGAAATGGAGGTACGAGACAGATGGCTGAAATGCAGCACACACACGTATATTTTAAGTGTGTAAATTTGAGCCAGAAATAAAATGAGAGGCATGACAGCTTCGGGGGGGAGGGAGGGAGGGAGGAGAGAGAGAGAGAGAGAGAGAGAGAGAGAGAGAGAGAGAGAGAGAGAGAGAGAGAGAGAGAGAGAG
>PVLC010014708.1:0-38612 GCA_004027655.1 Graphiurus murinus
AGATAGATGCTAACATTCTAGAAGGGCGAACAGCATGACAGGTCTCCTCGCTCGAGTCCCTCTCCTCATCCTCCACTTCCTCTTTTCTCTCTGCCTTTAACTACTCCAACGATCACCCCGTAGGGTGAGATGCTCTTCAACTTTTCTCCTTTCTGCTTAGATTTCCTGTGCTTGAAGCTCTCTGAGCTTGCCGACCGGCCTTCCCCTGGAAGTCTGAAGTGGGAGCCAGGGAATTAGACCACATTGCTTCTTTCCCAGCGATGCCTGGCTCTCGATCCTGTTGACTTTGCACAGTGCACACTTTTGAAGGTCACAAGTTTCTCTTTGCTTTCCTTCCCAGTCTTCATGCATTCACCCCCTGTCAAACCGGTCCCCTCTCCTCCCCAGGTGGATTAATGCCTTGAGTGGATGCGGGAGAAGGTCATGTATCTAGGACAAATAACAAAAGGACATGAATTTTTTTTTTCTTTTTAATCTTATCCCTATTTTCCAGAGAAAGTAGCACTCCTTCCTGCCAAAACACACAAACACACTCAGCTGTCCAAGCTGCTGAGCCATCAGGGGATCTTTGGGACCTGGACAGAAAACCTTGAGTAGAGATACCAGAGAATTTTTCAAGTCCTTTAGGGGTACAGTGAGGTAGGTTCTGTGCTGCTGGTGATGTTACATTTCTTGAGATGGGTATTCATTTTGGGGGGGAGGAGGGAGCTAAGGATTGAACCCAGGGGCATTCTACCTTTGAGCTATGCCCCCAACCCTTTTATTTTGAAACAGGGTCTCACTCAGTTGCTGAGGAGCTTGCTGAGTTGCCAAGGCTGGCCTTGAACATGTGTTTCTCTTGTCTCAGCCTCCCAAGTACTGAATTACAGGCATGTACCACCACACCTGGTGAAATGGGTTCTCTCTCTCTCTCTCTCTCTTTTTTTTTTTTTTTTTACAAAAGTTTCACAGAATGTCCCTGGCAAGAAGTCTTGCTTGCATAACAAACAGCCCCTTTTGGGAACGATGCTGACTTTGTTCTTGGCCACAGTCTCTCTCGTCTGGGTTTGACTGCCTGGCTCTATCTTTGGGGGTCCCACCTGAGCTGAGAAACATGGTTCTCCTTGTCCACATCTCCACCCCAGCTTGGATCTCTTTATTCACATTTGCACTCCAACCCATCCCCAGGACTCCTCTTGCTTCCTTCTCATTTCCTGTGTCTGGCTCCCTGACCTGGTCCAGCCTGGATTAATTAATGAAGACGTCTACATGCCTTCTCCAGCTCCAGCCTATCTCTGCGGCTCTGATTATTCTGTTTGAGCATTAGTCGTGTTGGCTCATCCAGATTCCAAGCACTGCCTGGAATTTTATCACCAACTCAGGCTAAGTGACGGGGGATGAGAGCGGAAGGAGAAGGAAGGGGAGAGGCAGTGATTGTCAGCTGTGCTGTTTAGAATTAGACAGAGCTGAAGCTGAGCGTCTATTTTTTTAATAAACATTTTATCTGAGAAGATAAGAAGAAAACCTCAATACTGCCCTTGCTTCAGTATTTGGGAAGGAAGAGGCATGGATGGGGTTGGGATAGACATACAGGAGCAGTGTACCTATCCAAGAGATCTTTGGCTTCAATCCTTAATATTTTAATTTTTTTAAAAGAAGAATACAAGCTGGGCATGGTGGTGCGGGTCTGTGATCCTAGTACTTGGGAGACTGAGACAGGAGGATCGCATGTTCAAGGTCAGTCTCAGCAATTTATCAAGATCCATTTCAAAATAAAAAGGAGCTGGTTGCAATGGCACATGCCTATAATCTCAGTACTTGGGAGGCTGAGACAGGAAGGTTGGAGGTTCCCGGCCAGCCTCAGCAACTTAATGAGACTCTCAGCAATGTAGCCAGACCCTGTTTCAAAATGAAAAGTAAAAAAAAAAAAAAGAATCAGGTGTGATGCCTGATACCTGTAAAGCTGGGACAGGAAAATTACTGGTTCAAGGACAGAGTGTGGTTACTTAGTGAGACCCTGTTTCAAAATAAAAAGGGCAAGGGGCATAGTTCAGTGGTAGATCCCCCCTGGGCTCAATTTTTAGTAACACAGAAAATTTTAAATATTAAAAAATAGCCAGGCATGGTGGTGCACACTTGTAACCCTAGTACTTAGGAGACTGAGACAGAAAAATTGCTGGGTCATGCAAAAAAATATAAATAAATAAATAAATAAATAAATAAATAAATAAATAAAAAGGGTTAGGAGTGTAACTTGGAGGTAGAATACCCCTGAATTCAATCCTAGTACAAAGAAGAAGAAGAAAAAAAGAAGGAAGAAGAAGAGTAGGAGGAGGAGAAGGGATTTATACATTGTTTTTTGAAATTAAAAGGTAATAAATGAGCATCCATATCTACAAACAAAAGTTAAATTTTGGGGAGGAGGTGGTACTAGGGAATGAACCCAGGGGCATTCTACCTCTGAGCTACATCTCCAGACTTTTTTTATATTATATTTTGAATCAGGGTCTCACCAAGTTGCAGAGCGCCTTGCTAAATTGCTGAGGCTGGCCTCGAATCTGCGATCTTCCTGTCTCAGCTTCCAAAGTACTGGAATTATAAGCTTTCTTCAGCATGCCAGGCTAAGATAAAATAAAACTAATATGAAACTATAAGCTTTCTTCAGCATGCCAGGCTAAGATAAAATAAAATTTTGCGGTGGCCAGAGCCTCACCGGAGGGGTCCAGCTTAACATCGTTATTGACAGACCACATGAGCTGTTTGCACCCATTCTTATACTGTTATTGGTGCTTGGTAATAATCCATCATTGGGAGGCTCCAAGTGACACAAACACAAGCACACAGTTCTGTTCCCTCTTGGTCCCTCCTGACTCCTCTCCCCGCTCCAGGCACATGTTAGCTAGACTGGCAATGACACCTTCGCATATGGACAGAGAATTATGTGAATCGTTTCCTTCCTCAATCCTCTTTTCCCTCTCCCTCCTCCCCTCCCCAGTCCCCATTCACTCTTCCACTGGTCTCTCTCCTCATTTATCTGAAGTCCTTTTTGTTTTCTATTTTCTCCGTACCATCCACATTTGAGAGAAAACATATGACCTGGAACTGCCGATCTCACTTTAGCATAATCTAATTCCATATCCCCCCCCCCAAAAAAAACCGGGCAATTTAACTGAACAGATACTGCTTAAAAGAAGAAATACAAATGGCCAATAAATATATGAAAAAAAATGTTCAACATCACCAACAATCAGGGAAACACAAATCAAAACCACACTGCGATTCCATTTAACTCTAGTTAGAATGGCAATTATCGGGAATATAAACAATAATAGAGGATGTGGGTAAAGAGGAACTCTTACCCACTGTTGGTAGAATTGTAAATTAGTACAACTGCTATGGAGATCAGTGCGAAGGTTCCTCAAAAGACTAGGAAAGGAACCACTCTATGCCACTCCTCAGCACCTTTCCAAAAGGATTAAAGTCAGAATACACTAGTGCTACATGCATACCCACGTTTATAGTAACACAATTTACAATAACCAAATTATGATCCAAACTAGGTGTCCATCAACAGCTGAATGGATAAAGAAAAGGTGGTGTATACACACAGTGGAGATTTACTCAGTTGTAAAGAAGAACAAAATTATGTCATTTGCACATATCCCCCTGGAGTTAATGGAATTTCACCCCAAACTCCATAACCTCAGTCTAACCATGAGAAAAATTTGCAGGTCATTTTATATAATACCTGATCAGTACTCCTCAAATGGGTTAGGATCATCAAAAAAATAAAGGAAAGTCATAGTGTCACAGTACAGAGGAACCTAAGGTGACAACTAAATGTATTGTCATGTCCTGGATGAAGCAGAAAAGGGGCATTAGGAAAAAACGTAAGAAATTGGAATAAATTATAATAATTATAATGAACACAGTCACATTTTAAAATGTTTGTTCTGTTCTAAATGTCTTAAATTTCAGGCATTCTACTTTAGAAGGTGCAAGCAATACTTTCAGCTCTGCAATTTATTTGCTCTCGCCTTGTTGACAGAGTAGGATAACTGAGCCAAAGAAGGAAAAAAAGTAAATTTGGGGAAGGATCCATGAAGTTGGCATATGTATTATTCAAAATTGAGCAGTCTTCACAAACTCGTGTCTCTGGTGGGCATCCTAAGAAAAGGGGTTTTCTTTTCTAGACATTCCATAAGATTGAAGTTTTCCTTTTAATGTGGAACCGATAAAGTTATTTTCATTTAAGTATGCATACATTTAAGGGGAATTTCTAATAAATGTAACTTTTTGGAGGGAGGGGAGTGGGCAACTGGAGATTGAACCCAGGTATGCTCTACCTCTGAGCTACTGAGATACAGTCCTTTTTTATTTTTTATGTTGAAACAAGGTCTCCCCAAGTTGCTAAAGCTGGCCTTGAACCTGCGATCCTCCTGGCTCAGCCTCCCAAGTGCTGGGAGGATAGGTATGTGCCACTATAAATTTAGTTCTTATCTTGAAGCCTCCTCCTGTTTCATGTGTTGTCTTTGCTGTGTGGCCCTTTGTTTTCTAATCAGAATCACAGCTTCCAAATTAAGTGAGGAAAGGATTTTTGTTTTTTCAGGCCCATTTAATGTGTGAGCAAACCAGAAGCAGGCCCAGGAAGGCTGCCTCCTCTTTATTTGTTGTGTTAACCAATTAAAAGGTGTTACTCTCTTGGTAATAAAGCGTGACCTGTTTCCTCTGGCTCACTGCTTAATTTGCAAGCTGGGATCACACTGGTCTTAGATTCCAGAATCATCCAGGGCCCCTCTTAGGTCAAAACCCTTTACTGCTGAAGCGAAAATATTGAACTGTGCCTTCCCTTACAGGGAGCCGGCTGTCACCAGGGCTGGTAACAAAGTCAATGCCACACAGAGCTAATTGCAGAAACCTCTCAGAACAGTGATTCTCCGCAGGGCAGCTGTTCACACACGGGTGGGTGGGGGCCCTCAGGAATGTTTACTGTTGAAAGAGCTCAGCACCCAGGTAGAAATGGTGAAGACAGAATTTATAATTGCATTTGTCCAAATATCTGGATAATTGATTCAATAAACCTGATAACTGCCGTGATAGTTCTGTCTCCTTTACACTGGTGCTAGAAACTAGTGAGGAATTGGGTAGCATTTTAATATTATAGAGGGCATGTGCTGCCTTCTTTCTTTCTTTTCTTTTTCCTTATTCTCTCTCTCTCTCTCTCTGTTACTGGGGAGAGAACCCAGGGGGCTTTCACCAACTGAGCTGTGCCCCAGCTCTCTTTATTTTATTTTATTTTTAAGTTTTGAAACAGGATCTCCTCACTAAGTTGCCGAGGGCCTCGTGAAGTTCCCAAGGCTGGCCTCAAATTTGCAATCCTCCTGTCTCAGCCTCACAACTACTGGAATCACAGACATGCCCATCTTCTATACTGTGTGTCTAAAATAGCATGTCCCTTGCTGCCAAAAATGATTATGTTTGACTTTTGATCTATCCATTCTGGGTTTTTTTTGTTTGTTTGTTTGTGTGTTTGTTTTGTGGTTTTTGTTTTGTTTTTTGGTACTGGGGATTGAACTCGGGAGCATTCTACCTCTGAGTTATACTCCCAGCCCTATTTTTTATTTTGAAACAGGGTCTCACTAAGATGCAGAGGGCCTCACTAAGTTGCTGAAACTGGCCACGAACCTGTGAACCTCCTGTCTCAGCCTCCCAAATACTGGGGTTATGAGTGTGCACCACCACATCTGGCTAATCCCTTCTGTTTTGCCATAATTAAAAGCTCCTGGTAGAATAACTTCTGAGTGTCCACATTGCTTTTGCCCCTTGATCACCTTTCATCTTCACAACCTGGTGGGATGTGAAAGGTCAGGATCATGCTCTCTATTTTGCAACACAGCAAACTGAGGCACAGATATCAGGACTAGTCATTAAACCATCAAATGGGGCCTTAGGACTGGAATTTGAGTCTTCAGTATGTATTTCTTAGGACTTTCATTCTCT
Source organism: Graphiurus murinus (assembly GCA_004027655.1). Classification (NCBI taxonomy): domain Eukaryota; kingdom Metazoa; phylum Chordata; class Mammalia; order Rodentia; family Gliridae; genus Graphiurus; species Graphiurus murinus. The sequence goes on from PVLC010014708.1 coordinate 5,980, forward strand.
GTGAGTGTTTATGTGTCTTTCTTCTGTAATTTGAATTCATTCGATTGTCTAATCAAATGTCTCCTTATCCTAGCATGTTCTCTCTTTCTCTCTCTCTCTCTCTCTCTCTCTCTCTCTCTCTCTCTCATACACACACACACACACACACACACACACACACACACACACACACACAGAGGTTTTTTTTTTTTAATAATTTCAAGAGATTCACCACCAGCCCCAAGTTAAGAATGTCTTAGCTGGGTGTCGTGGCATGTTTCTGTAATTCTAGTACTTGAGAGGCTAAGACAGGAGGATCACAGGTTCAAGGCCAGCCTCAGCAACTGTTGCAAAATAAAAAATAAAAAGGGCTGAGATGTAGCTCAGTGGTAGAACACCCTGGGTTCAATCTCTAGCACTATACACACACAGAGGAAGGAGGGAGGGAGGGAGGGAGGGAGGGAGGAAAGGAAGGAAGGAAGGAAGGAAGGAAGGAAGGAAGGAAGGAAGGAAGGGCAGATCACTGACCTATACTGTGTAATTCTACAAAAGTGACAGAGTAAGAAAAAAAGGAAATTCTGAGATGGGACATTGAAAACATAGTATATGAGAACTAAGACCAAGTTCCTGTCATTCCTTAGCCAATTTTTCTTTCTTCTCCTGGAATATATTATTTCTCAGAGGGAACGGCACATTCTGAAATGAAGTGTGTTAAAAAAATGCCCCAGGGGGATATATGCAAAAATAGAAACATGTAGCTGGGGGGAAAAAGAGCAGAGCATATATCAAACTGAAAAAATGGGAGGAAGGGTATAATAAAAGAAAATATCAATAACAACTAGACATGGCACGTGTGCAGCCAGCACCCATGCATACTTCAGAATTCCACTTGCAGGTGGATGAGCGGTGTAAAGAAGGGCTTGGGGTGGAAAGGATTTGGAGGAATTCCCATGTCAACCCCACAGGCAAGTGGAGACCAAAAGGTCACCGACACCAACGCTACTGGCCCTTGGCCTTGCAGGATCTGCAGCCCTGCAGTTAGACTTTTCTCCCTGCAAGCCCTGAGGATCTGCTCATGCTGAGAACTCACAGGCCATTTCTCAACCAGGGTCCCTGTCACCGTAACTTGACCCAGTGACAACGCTTTGCCCTCCTGTCAGATCTCACGGAAATCCCAATTCCCAAGTGCTCCTTCAGCCTCTGGTATCTCCTTGTCAGTAGGTGATTCTTCCTGGCAGTGGATTCGGAAGAAGTTCATCTCCTCTCCCCAAGAACACACTCTAGGGGGTGAGGGGTGCAGAGGTCAGAGTGTGAACAGGACTGTAGAACAAGCAGGTGCCATTAGGAGCTGAGTGAGGATTCGCAAAAGAAGTCAGAAAACTGGACACAAACAAAGGTCAAAACATTGTTCTCAATTGCGGAAATTCCCCTGCCAAGCATCTCCGGGCCAACCGAGGCCTTTCTAATTGGTACCTGGCTCCTGCAAGCGCTACCTCAGCACCGTGATGCTTTTATTCAACGTCTTGATCAGGGTCCACAGGATGTCGGGGGGACATCTGTCTGCGGAAGAAATTCCAGTACCTAATTAGTAAATTTGAAATTGGGTGGTAGATAGCAACAGCAAAGTCAGTCCTTTTACTGCTGGTTACCTCCGTTATTTTAATGCTGGTGATCATCTGCTCGGTGATTCACCCTTAGCTTGGCACTCAACCAATAGATGGTCTAGCTAGATAGTGTCTACTTCCTGACATAGAATCAAGAATTGCTGTTGATTCACTTGACTATATTAATGGCCAATATGTGTCTAGTCGGTTAGATTAGATCAGTAGGTTAGATCCAGTTAGTCAACTCAATTTTCTATTTCTATAAAGGACAAAAAAAAAAAAAAAAGCTACTTTTTAAAATCATAGTACTGTTTCTACTAAAAATTCCACTGTCAAGTTGGGTGTGGTGGTGCACACACTTGTAATCCCAGTACTTGGGAGGCTGAGACAGGAGGATTACAGCTTCGTCACCAGCCTCAGCAATTTAGTGAAGCCCTGATTCAAAATAAAAGAATAAAATATGAAAATATGGCCGGGGTGTAGCTCCAAGGTAGAAGGCCCCTGGATTCCAAAGAAAGAAAGGAAGAAAAGAAAAATCCATGTCTATGGTATGTTTCATGAAAGTCAGAAACAGAATTCAAGGTGACCTGAATAACAAGAGGCATAAAAGTCCTCTTTTAGAGGTGGGGCACAGAGAGATTTTTCAGTTTATACTGATAGAGAACTCCAGTTGATATGAACTGGAAGCCAAGAACTGATCATATACATCTAAGCATAATGTGCTCATGACAGGCCTCCTTTATTTATAGGGAAATATATTTTTGTAGAATAATTCATGGTGGTTTTGAATAAAAGACCAATAAATTCCGACCAAAGAGAGAATGTCACAGCTATGCTCCTGAATCTGCACATGCATCTCTGGGAGTGGCCACCTGGTGATTATCTCTGGCATTCATTTGGCACGCTCTTCATTATCACTTTTCTCTGGGAGAGCTAATCCCAGTGCGTATTTCCTCTAGCTGTAAATCAGTGATGTCTTTCAAGAAAACGCAATGGCGGGGGTGTCCCTGGAAGGCTCACCCCCTTTTGCTTCATAAACATTTCAGTTTGGGGCAAGAAAGCTTCATAATTGAAAACAGAATTCTAAAAACCTATATCTACATAAAGTCAGGGAACCATGCTAGAACTAGTCTGACTGTCATCTGTCACTGAGCTGTTAGGGAAACAGGATTTATTCCTTGTGTTAATTTCAGCTATAGTTCATGCCTGCTGACAATTTGGAGCTTTGGGTATTGGAAGGCTTTCTGAGGCTGTGACTGGTCTCGGCAGGATAGGATTCCATAACCGATTAGTGACATCGTCCACGGGTACTGGAGGAGGGACCGATAGCATTCAACAGGAGTGACTGCAGGTTTATGTAGAGAAATCACATTTCATAGACTCAGCTAAATGTGTCTGTTGGAAATGGTTCAGTACAAGCTCATGCAGGAAACACATAACTAAAACTAGCCAATTGTGACCCAGTACATGTTTGCAGATATGAAACTGCTTTTATATATGCTAGGAAAAAAAAATAAAAAGAAGAAACACAACACTTTTAATCTTCGGGTGCTGTCATCTGGTCTTATTCTTAAGCTAATTAAAATAGCTTGATCAATTCTAATCAGTAGAGTTCTGAATTGTGAAGTTAAAGGTATAAAAGCACATGCATGTGCACACACACACACACACACACACACACACACACACAATGATCATTGCTGTTAATGTTGTATCAAAAGTAAAGAAGACCACATTCAATGGTTCCAGATGAGCACAGCCCCTGAGGGAGAGACATTTGTCAACAAGCTGCTAAGACCTTGAGATACTATGTGCCCCCACACTAGACACTTGGATGGTGTTTCCAGAATATCTTGTGAGGGTATCGGGAACCCCAGGCTGAACCCTCAACCGTGAGGCCCCAATAAAGACGCTGCCTGAATGTTGCTGATTCAAACCTCTCTTTATTATACCTCTCTCTCTGGGATCGAGGGCACTGCACAAGCAGTAACAATCACAGCACAGAAGCCGTCTCTCCAAATAGTGCCTTTCCAACAGACTCCCAATAACCCCTCTCTCCAGCAATCCACCTTCCACTAGCAACCAACAACCTTTCCTCCCAGAACTTCTCCAGCAACCCACTCCAGCAACAACCCAGCCAGCAACGCTCTCCACTGGGCGAGAGGTGGAGGCTCTTAAAGCCACACAGGGCCTAAGCCACGAGGCGTCTCATACAGCTCTCACCTGGGCCGGCCACGAGCCCGGCGTGCTGGTGCATGCGCTCTGGCATGGCGCAGCCCTAGAATGATATCACCTGCAGCCACTTCTGGCACTCTGCCAGGCGCCATCTAGAGGTGGGGTCTTTCTGGCCGGGCTAGGCCCCCCGACATGAGGGGACTTGAATCTTTAAAGGCCTCCTCCTGGTAGGACAGCCCATGACCTGACAGAAAGAACCCACGCCCTCTGGAACTGCTGGACATTCCGCAAGGAGAAAAAATATTTTTGACGTTTTCTCAAAGAGGTACTTCTTCCTTCCAATCTCTGGTATGTGATAGAAGGAAAGTGCTTCCCCAAGGTCCTAAATAAGACACCAGATTGCAAATCATATAGCATAATTGATTTCAGTTTGTCTTTGGGGTCTACATGATGACTAGCATATAGCAAGAGATGGTTCAAGACATACTGAATGGCTGACTGACAGTACAAATAATACAGAACGAATAAATTAAGGTAAGGTAAGTTGGTCCTAGGCCAGGCTACTCCCAGAAATAACTTGAGATCGTCCTGGCCTTTACACATCTAGCAGAGACCAGAGGATATGACCTCTTGCAGACAGTTCCAGAGTTCTAATTATGCATAAAATAGAGCAATCGAGTTGCGTCTTGGAAAGGGCCTGGAAAAGAAGGATCATTTCCAGGGTGACCTAGCTTGGTATTCTCTAACATCTTTCCAGTAAGAAATAGTGACAAGTTGGGTGTGGTAAGACATGCCTGTAATTTCAGTATTTGTGAGGCCGAGACAGGAGATCACAGGTTTGAGGCTAGCAACTTAGCAAGAACTTGTTTCAAAATAAAGTATAAAATAGGGCCTGGGGTGTAGTTTGGAGGTAGGCATTTGATCCCCATTACCTGGATTCGATCCCCAGTATCAAGAAAGAAAGTGACCTCTCCTCCTAATTAGCATATGTATTTGCATGATATTTTGCATAATTCATACCACCACTCTACTTAGCAAGTGTCTTGGGTTGAATTGTGCCCCTGACCCCTCCCCCAAAATTTCATATGTTGAAGTCTCAACTCCTAAACCAGAATGTGACTTAATTTATAGATATGATATTCACAGAAGTAATCAAGTTAAAATGAAATCAGTAGGGTGGACTCTAATTTAATCTGGCTGTGTTCTTACAAAAAGAAGGGGATTTGGAGGCAGACACATAGGCCAGGAGAAAGCATGTGAACATGAAGCAGCCATCTAGGAGCTTGGCCACAAACCAAGAAGAGAGGTCTGAAACAGATTTTACCCTCACCACTCTCAGAAGGAACCAACCCTGCCAGCGTGTTGATTTTGAATTTCTAGTTTCCAGGGTGGTAAGACAATAAAATTCACATGTTTCAGCCTCCCAGTTTGTGATCCTTCCTACGCCTAGGAAGTGAATACAGCAGCTAACCAAAAATGGCCTCAGACATCTTTGCAGCCAGACGTTACTCCTAATACGTTTCTGCTTTGAGTCTGTGCTTTGATATGCTTTTTCCCCCCGTTCTGTCTATCCTGTGGTAATAAACCACCACAACACTTAGTGGCTGAGAACATCTAAGACAACCCTAACGTCTGATATCTTGGAATTCGGCTGGGCTGGGGCTCCGCTGGACGGTTCTTCTTCTGGTCTCGCTCGGGCCAATCTTGGGCTGCATTCACTTAGGAGCGCAGTTGGGAATAAAGTGCTCAAACCAGTGCCTCAAGCTCCAGGATCTCCTTTCACGCAGCCTGTCCTCATTTAGTATTCAGGTAACCCAAGCTTCTTACAGGGTGGCTGGTTCCCGAGAACGCTGCAGCGGGCACCGCCAGACTGGAGTTGGCACAGCGTCCCTCTGCTGCCTTCTATTTGCCAAAGCAAATCCTGAGTCCAGCTGAGACTCAAAGGGAGGACAGATAGACTCTGCCTCCTGTTGAGGGGAATGGCCATTGGTAAGCTAACTTGAGGAGGAAGATGACTGTCCCCGCACACGGTGTCATGCCGTAGCCCCTCGTAAAGCTGCTTTCCACATGTCTTATGACTGGTTCCATCTATAGAGCCTGTCTGAGACAGAGAGCATAGGAGTGACTTGGGCTACCCTGTTCTTCATCTACAATGCTTAACTAAGGACTAGATGGCTTCTGGCTATCATGTCGCTCCTCTGGTTTCTATTGCTTCCAGTCACAACATGGGAATAAATGTCCCTTGAGTTGAAGCTCTCCATGCTCCTCCCCGAACTTGACTCAGTTAGCTAAGTCCTTGACCAGTGCTGCTGGCTAGGGGCCCGATTTCTGTTCCCTGTAGAATCAGCACCCAGGTCATCACTATAACTGGGGCCTGCTCCATTATGCTTGGTGGCATAGGGCAACTGCCTGTCCCTAACAAATGTACTGTGCTGGTTCTATTGATAATTTCCTGCATTCCCCCAATCTTGTTTATCTATTGTGTTCTATCAGAATAGATACTGTGTTTCTAGCTGGGCGTGGTGGTGCACGCTTGTAATCCCAGCATTCGGGAGGCTGAGACCAGAGCATCCGGGTTGGAGGCCAGCCTCAGCTACCTAGTGAGGCACTCCACAACTTAGCAAGACCCGGTTTCAAAATAAAGAATAAAAAATAGGGCTGGGGGTGTAGCTCAGAGGTAGAATGCCCCTGAGTTCAATCCCCAGTACCGCAAAAAAAAAAAAAAAAAAAAAAAAAAAAAAGAATAGATACTGTGTTTCTGACAATTTCCAAAACTGTGGTTGAGATCAATGTGCTCCTTGGACATTGTATAGTAAGCATGACTGTGTCTCTGGCACACTCTTCAACAGCTGGACATTCTTCCCCTGACCTTGTCACATGCTGGTGTGGGTTTTGATGCCAGAAACAAATTCAATTGCATCTGTTTCTTCTCCCAGGTGCTTCCAGTGAACTAGAGGTCCTCAGTCTAAATCCTATGTTCAGAGGCACCTTGATGCCATCAGCTATGAATAGCCACTCACTTGTCACATCTCCCGCAGATTGACCTGTCCTGCTATTTCATCCCCAGCCCCCAGGCCGCTCCTGCAGAGGAAGGACATACCAGGTCACTGAGAGAAAGAAAAGCCACTTCTAACTTAAACACTTTCACTGACCAATGCGAGGTTAGAACATTTTGGGGTGCTAATAGAAATCTTGGTGAATAGGAGCTTCATTAAAATAAGGATATATTTGCTCAGGCAATGTAAAATCAAAGGTATAGGCAGACTTTAGATGAAGGTATATGCAAGGTTTAAATGATGCTAACAGGGCTATCTCTCTCCATCTCTTGGCTGAGCCTAGTACCATGTTGGCTTTTATCCTAGGCTTCCCACGAGGACCCCAGTAGCCCTAGGCTTCTCCTTCACTGGACAAGATATCTGCCACAGTGTCATTCCAGAGGAAAGAGTGAGCATCATTCCCAGTCCTGCACACACAAATTCTGTGGTTCATCTGACTGGACGGGTTTCTGCCCCTGGCTTAATCTAAATATCCAGGTTAAGGAGTTATGCTGGGTCATTTGCCTATATAGAACTCCATGATGATCCCATGGAATGAGAATAGTGGAAAGCACATCTACAAATAAAGATTAGGGGCTGTGGCTGAATACTAAGGGTAAAGTATGTTAGGAGGCAAGGAATAAATGTCTACTGCATTGAAAGAAATAGCATATTAGATGACAAAGTCCTAAGATGCTTAGAAGGCTGGAATAACAGGATCAATTTTTTTAGATGAACAAAATAATGTATTAAGTATCTTGTATGGCTGAAAAATACAAATACAAAAAACTCTCCAGTCAACTATAAACTCAGTATGAGCCAATAAATTGATTTGCTTATAAGCTACATTAACAAAAGCTAATGTACTCTAATTTTCCAACTATTAGAACTATTTACCATTGGAATTAGTGACCTTAGGAGATAGTTTCTAACTTGTCACTAGATAGGATAAAGCAAAAACCATATATTCACTTAAGGGGCTGTCATTGAGGGAAATTGGGACCCATAGATTCATTCATTCATTCCTTCACTTATTATTTCAACACACATTTACTAAATGCCTATGGTACAGGCTCAAGTCTCCTGAAGTAGATGCTGAGACAAAATTTTACATTCAGGATACTTTTAAGAGGTTGAATCTAATGTAAATGGGGGAGGAAGCAGGATTGGACAGATGCAATACAGGCCCACTAAAACCTTGGCACCAGGAGGCTGTGGGACCTTTAGGGAAAATACAGCCTACTAGAGTTTTTGCATTGGTCTGAAATGGCTGGACCTTGGTACCTCCAGCTTGATGAGTCACTAAATGTGGGTCTCTTGGGGAAGGCCAGCTGTGTCTCAGGTGAGACAACTCTCTGCAGCTGAGGTAGAGCCCAGAGGATCTTACAGCAGAAGGAGAGTTCTTCATTATCCACCACAGCCTGCTAGGCGTTGGACACAGTTGTAGGCATGGAGAACACAGAAGTAAACAATGCCTACATGAATGTACATCAGTTAGTGATAAATGCTATGACGGCAGTGCATCGCGATGAGGTGGAGATTGAACATGATGGGAGAAGATATACTGGGCAGCAGCTGAGCTGTTTCTTTAATGATGCTCAATCAGAAATCTAGAAGGTGTGAGAAAGAACCCTGCACACATCTGGGGGGAGGAGACGCAGGGAACACAGAGATTACTATGGCTTTGAGGAGGAGCAAGGGCACCAGTATGGCTGGCCTAAGGAAAGAGTGGGAGGAGATGAGTGTAGAACACTAGAGGGGGGCAAGTAATTTGTGGGGAGGTTCACACATGGAGACCATGGTAAAGACTCATGGTGGGAAGAGACAATAGAGATGGTTTCTTAGAAACACTCATCTGTCTCCATTGTGCTACAGCCATTCTCAATGTATCAGTCAGGATGAGCTAGGATATGCTGCAATAACAGACTTTAATTCTATTGTCTTTAAAACAGAAAAAAAAATACATACATAGTATATACTTTTTTGCTAAATATGTATATTATTTAGCAAAATATACAAATATATATGTAAATATATACATATATTTAGCAAAAATATGTGTATATATATTTTTGCTTGTCACATGTTCATGGTAGGGCGCTTTTTTGATTAGCTATCAGGCACTCATTGTAATCAGTTAAGGACCCAGGCTAACAAAACCACTCCCGTACAGAGCGTTGCCAATCACCAAGTCAGAGGAAATGAGAACTTCAGAGCATCTTGTGGAAGCAATTAGATGCTCTGCTTCAGAAATAACACACATCCTTCCTGTTCACAACTCGCTGACCAGTACTAGTCACTCCCCCTCCCATTTGCAAGCAGGCCAAGGATTGCAATCCAACTCTATGCCTAGAAGCAGGGATATTTAGTGAACAGCACTAATGGTCATCAATTTCAATGAGCAGCCCGATGCCAGGTCATACCATTCAGAGAAATAATACTCGAAAAGAAAAGGGTTAAAAGGGTTATTTTCCCCCGGAATCCTTCAATGGACGGACTTCTCTCATTTAGTATTGGCCAGAACTGGATCACATGATCATTCTTAACCATCATTGTTTATAAGAGTAAGATTATCATAGTAGGCTCAACTCAGTTGGGATCTACCATTCAAAGCTAGGAATTAGGACAAGTCTCCCTGAGCCTCTGGCTGTCTGACGTTGGAAAAGATGATTCCTTTCTGGCACTTTTTAATGAGTCAAATCTACAAAGAAAGGATGTTTTGATGCTGTCAATGATTCAGATATTGAAACTAAAAGGGGAAAACTGGACATGGTGGTACACACCTGTAATCCTAGTACTTGGGAGGCTGGGTCAGGAGGATTGGAGGTTTGAGGTCAGCCTCAGCAACTTGGCAAGATTCTCAGCAACTTAGTGAGACTCTGTTTCAAAACAACAACAACAACAAGAAGAAAATGGCTGGGGGTGTAACTCAGAGGTAGAATGTCCCTGGGTTCAATCCCTTGTGTAACAACAGCAATAGGAAGAAAAGAAGGAAGCAGGGAAGGAGGGAGGGAGGAAAGGAGAGAAAAACTAGAAGTAGAAAATGGGAGAAATGTGTTGTAGTAAGCAAGCTTCAAAGGGCAAACCAGGAGGGCTCAAAGTATGAATTAAAAAATGTAGTGTACTGCAACAAAATAAGTAACCCCAGAGATCCTGATTGATTCACTATTATTTTCTGTGAGTCTCTCAATGCCACCACTTATGAACAGAGAGGTTCAGAATAGATTTGTGGGGGGGGGGAGGGTCCACTGATTGAATCTTACTAGCATCCCACATGAGACTTGTTTCTTCCACTTATTCCTAGGGAGCTCCTGGATACTGAAAAGCAAATTCTGGAATAATGAAGGAAATATGGGAACTCAGGGAAGAGGGCAGTAAGGAAATGGCTTAGAAATTGCATTTAGTATGAAGGTAAAAAGTTATAGGGCTGTTGTCTTCAGGTATATTTTTTAAGATTACTGAATATGGATGCCTATTATTTCTCCTGAGTTTTCAACCCCCACCCCCACCCCCGCCTTGGTGCTACTGGGAATTGAATCCAGAGGCATTTGACTACTGAGCTACATCCCCAGACCTATTTATTTATTTACTTATTTATTTATTTTTGAAGCAGAGTCTTACTAAGTTGCTCAGGCTGGCCTCGAACTTGTGATCCTCCTGTCTCAGCTTCCCAAGTACTGGGATTACAGGCATGAACTACTGCACCTGGCCCTGGGGCTCTGAGCTTTCAATTCTTGTGCTGGACAACTCCACGCATCTCTGGAAGATCCTTGAACATGACCATTGTCAACTGGATCCTGAACTTGCTCTTTTGACTGACCTTGTCATATCCACTGTGGGAACAAACTATCAGCCATCTTATTAATACCACCAGCGTTTTTCCTCTGGATCATCAGGGCAGTTTCCACGGCTGCTTCCCCTGCACACAGTCCAGTGGTCCCCACTCCATTTGGCTTCAAGGTTAAGCAAACCTGTAATTCTGACAGTGCCTTCCCTTCATTAAAACCTACCAACAGCTTCCCATGCATGGTGCAACAAGTTCAAGTTCTTTGGCAGGGGAGACAATGCCCTCCTGCTGGCCTTATTCGGAAGACTCTAGGGTTTTATGCTAAACTGAATCCCTAGCTCACACACTCTCAGCACTTCAGAATTTCCTGGGTTTCCTGTTCACCTGCTGTTAGCACCCTTCCCTTCTTGCCTGTTTTATTAACTCTTAATCATTCTTCAAGATATGTTGATTACCTAAGAAAGCTGTCTTTGACCCCTCCCCTCCAGGGCTAGGCTGGGTGCCTGTCCTGGGCTCTTTGTACCCGCCATCATCTTGGGAGATAGCCATGCAATATGGAAATCTTCTGATCATCTGTCTTCCCTGTGGACAAGCTCACCCTCTTTCAATAACTGGGCTGTTTTATTTATTCTCCTTCCTCAATACTAGGATTAATACCAGGGATATTCTACCACTGAGCTTTTTAAAATTTTTTATTTTGAGATCTCAATAAAGTTACCCAGGCTGGCCTTGAACTTGTATCCTCCTGCTTCAGCCTCCACGGTAGCTGGGATTGTAGGCGTGCTCCAACACTCCCGGGTATGTCTTATTTCTTCTTTATCTTAGCACTTACCATGGTGCCTGGCAGAGAGTAGGCACTAAACAAATGTTTGTTGAACAGAACCACTATAAAGAAACTGAGAGAAAAAGAAGAAAAAGTGCAAAGGAAGAGGGAGGGGATGGAGAGAGAGAGCAGCCAGCGCAGAGTTGCCAGGGGAGTGCCTGAATCCTCTATCCTAGGATCCATCAGGCAGGCTCTCCCTCTTGCGTCTTGGAATGTAGGTTCCAGCTCCAATTTACCCGTTCCGCGGCTGCCAGAAGAGGCACTCTGCCTTATGTGGAGGGGGATCTTTGGTTTGGATCACACGTGAGTAGAACTGAACTGAACGGACAGTTTCAGGGGAAAAAAAAAAATTCTCCACTGCCATCCTTCTGACAGCCTGCCCCCTGCCTTCAGTCAAACCAACAAGGCGCGCAGGCAGAATTTGGCCTTAGCTACCGCCTACTCGTCTCATTTCCTGCACATCTTCCAAGGACACAGACCGCAGACGGTGAGTATGACTCCCTCTTGGGGTGGCCTCGTAGCTGTGAAAGTTAGACTCAGGTCTCCACGGAGTTGGCCACGCACAAGAATGCCCCCCTCTCCACGCCCGGCACCTCAGCTTCTACCCGCTAAATCAGCTACAACAGAAGGATTTTCATACGCGGATACAAGGATTTCAAAGCTGAATCTTAGAAGCTCAAGCGGACTTTGCTTACGCGCTTGGCCTCAAAGCTGGAAGAGAGAGAGAGAGAAAAAAAGAAAGTTGGAGAAGCGGTGGCGAGAGGTGCCACGCAGCGCTAGGGGCTGGCTCGCGCCTGTGGGCGCGTTGGAGGAAAGGGTTCCAGTGGAAAAGAGTGTGAGTTCCGCCCGCTGGGTGGCCCAATCGTCTCAGACAAGCCGCTTGACCCCTGGCCTCAGTTTAGGAAACTGTAGCAATGGGTTTGACCTCTTTTCCTGGCTGCAAGAATCACCACTAGGGAGAGGCAGAGGCCGGCAACAACCCCAACTCCCTCTTTGCAAGCGCGCAGCCAGGGGCTCGGGTAGGGTGGGACCTGCCGCCAGGGCTGGAGAAGCAATGGCTGGAGAGGCCTGGCTGTGGCGCGGGCCAGCTCCAGAGAGGACACTCTCGCCCAGTTCCTGGCCCCCTTCACCCTCCTGGTTCGCTGGGTCGACTAACTGGTGCCCAGGGCTTCTGTGACGCGGGGCTCCAAGTGCCGTGAGCCGGCAGAAGCCGCGAGGAGTCTTACGCGTGCAAACGTGGGCGGCGGTGAGCGGCTGTCCTCCCTCCCTCCCTCCCTCCCCTCCCCTCGCGGCGCTCCCGTGTGTGCGGGTGTGTGAGTGCGTGTGTCTCCCTCGCTCCTCTCGCACTCGCTCCGGCACTAGTGCAGGCGGTGAGCCGGCGGCTCTCGGCGGCTCGGCTCGCTCTTCTGGCCGCCGCCGCCTCTGCAATCGCAGCCGGGCATGGTGAGTGAGCGAGGTCCAGCCCCGCGCGCAGCCCGGCTCCCCGCCGGACCCCAGCCTCAGCCGGCTCCGTCCCGGGGAGCCAGCCTGCGGCGGGCGCGCGCTGCGGGGCCGGGCTGCCCGTGCGCCCTCGGTGGGTTCCCGGCACGCAGAGCCAGCGGGCGCGTCTTGGGAGCTGGCTCCGCGCCCCTCCCGGCCGGGACCTAGCTCCCCGAGGGCTGCGCGCTCCCTCTCTCCCCGCCCGCCACGCTCTCCTCTCCTGCCCCCGGGAGCGCCGGTCGCCCCACCCCGTGACCGGCTCCCCGTCTTGTCCCGCAGGACCAGCTCGGACGGGACCACGCCGCCGCCGCCGCCGCCGCCCGGAGCCGCGCTCGGGGTCCTGCCTGAGCTGCCGCCGCCGGCGGGGGATGGGGCTGCCCCGGAGGCGCGCGGATCCCGCAGGGGGAGCGCGGAGCCGGCGCGCAGCGTGAGAGCCCGGAGCAGCCCGCGCCCGGCCGGTCCGTGCGCACCGCGCGCCGCCGCCGCCGCCGCCGCCGCCCGCGCCTCGATGGCGCCATCGCCCCGGCGCCGCTGCTGAGCGCCCCGCGCCGCCAGCCCAGCCCGCGCGGCCGCCCTCGGAGCCCGGCCGGCCGGGGTAGCGGCCTGCCGCGAAAGCCTCCCCGCGCCCTCCCGCCCGGCCCCGCCATGGCGCTGCGGCGCCTCCTGCTGCTGCTGCTGCTCTCGCTCGAGTCCCTGGACCTGCTGTCCGGCGCTCAAGCCGCCCGAGGCCGCGCCGCCAACCGGACCCTGAGCGCCGGCGCCGCTGCCGTCGGGGGCCGGCGGCCCGGGGGCGCCCTGGCCCGGGGCGGCCGCGAGCTGAACGGCACGGCTCGGGCGCCCGGCGTCCCAGAGGCGGGGAGCCGGAGGGGACAGCCCGCGGCGGCGGTGGCGGCGGCGGCCAGCGCGACCGTCACCTACGAGACCTGCTGGGGCTACTACGACGTGAGCGGGCAGTACGACAAGGAGTTCGAGTGCAACAACAGCGAGAGCGGCTACCTCTACTGCTGCGGCACCTGCTACTACCGCTTCTGCTGCAAGAAGCGTCACGAGAAGCTGGACCAGCGCCAGTGCACCAACTACCAGAGCCCCGTGTGGGTGCAGACGCCCAGCACCAAGGTGGTGTCGCCGGGGCCCGAGAACAAGTACGACCCGGAGAAGGACAGGACCAACTTCACCGTCTACATCACCTGCGGGGTCATCGCCTTCGTCATCGTGGCCGGCGTCTTCGCCAAGGTCTCCTATGACAAGGCCCACCGCCCTCCGCGGGAGATGAACATCCACAGGTGAGAGATGGTGCCTGTGCCCCTCCTGATACGCCCCCCTTGGTCTCTTCACCTCCTAAGTCACTTTCACCATCGCTTTACATGCAATAAATCTTGAGCCCTCTTCTCCCTTCCCTAGGAACCGGGGATGCATGCTTGGGGGTAGGGGGATGTATTTGCAAGGCAGGGTAAGAAGCCTTAAGAATCCAGGGAGCCCATGAAGTTCAAGAATAAGAACCTCACTAGCTCTGTAATCCTGAATGAGGACCCAGGGTTCGATTTCCATGGCATGCAGACACTTCGGTGTAGGCTCTTACTGCACTTGGTTTTTTGAGTCAGACCGGAGTGTCATCTTCGGTACAGGGAATGGACCCATATTGGAACCTGAGTGAAAAGGTTTAGAGTGGTTTCGTGCACACTGGGAGCTCGCAGGTGCCGGGGAGGGGCGATACAGAAAGGCTGCCTCCGCGGGGAGGAAGGAATAAAGGTTTCTCCATTCCGTGTTGACCAGGCACAGATGGTGTGTCTCCGAGTGGGATGCTTATCTTTCCTGCTGAGACTGGAGGACTTGTTCTTTTAAGCCCTGTAGGCAGAACTCTCTGAGTGAAGGGTTCTCGCCGTGTTCATCCTGGTGGAGCAGCTTTCACTGCAGACACGGAAGAAGGAGCAGGGGCTGCCTCCGACCAAAACTTACGTCAGGGGGCCACACTTAGTGGTCCATGGCTGCCCCCTGGCCATCTCCCACCCACTGCTCCGGCTCCTGGTAGCAAAGGGACAACCAACCGGAACCCAGTCTTTCCTTTAGGACCTACGTACTCCTTGGGGGATGCAAACTTAGCTCTGCTTCCAGCATCCCAATGAAGACACATGGCTGGCTGTGGCTCAGCAGAGTCCTTTCAGGGAGTCTCCAACCCTGCCCCACATGGCACTGCCCTCATAGCTGGTCCCTGACCCATTCACCTTTAGCTTGTTTCTGTACCCTGATCATGACCCTTATGGTCTGAAAACCTCCCTCCCTCTCTGCTGTGGGCATTAATCACCCTCTATTGCTGAAAAGAGGTGGATGGCAGATAAAACAAATGTCTAGGCATGGGAAAGAGCTGATTCCCCCCCTCCTGATACTGTGGGTGTTGAGAAATGATGGTGCTCCCCGGCAGGTTTTATTGAATCAAATTCACTAAGTGTGGGTACTTCAAACTTGAGTGTTAGGATTGGGGTGGCTCCGAATGGTGGCGTTCATTTATCACCCTCTCCCATCACCCTGTGTTGTCACTGTCCTCTTTCCCTCCCTCGTCTTCTCTCTCGGGTGGTACAGATTGACTCAGTCTCTGCTTTGTGCCCCAACTATCCCCGGGCACTAAATGGAAGACTTGTGAGCAAGGGACTCTGGTCAGTCCCAGCTTTGTAATGCAGAGGACTGGGGTGCACAAGCAAAATAAGGACAAGACACTCCCTCCTTTGAGTCTTGTTTGGTAAAGAATTCAATCTGTTGGCTCACTCTGCTTGGGAAGCAGAGGAGGAATTGCCCGGTGGGCAGGTGCCTTCCTGAAGCAGATGGGCTGGGCCTTCTCGTCCATGCACCTCTGTCCCAGGACCGGGATGCTTGTCTCCTCTTCCTTGCTCCTGTGTTCCTCTCCTCATCAAACCTTCTGCTCTGATTCTGGCCTCTTCCTTGTTGGTTTCCAGCAACATTTCTTTGGGTTTCTTTCTCTTCCCTGAGCCATTGTTCTCTGGACCAGTAGACCCTGCCGTCTCACACTGTTCATTGATCATCGCCTGTGAAGATACGGCGTCTGTCGGCGTCCTCAGATGCGGGGAAGAAGCATCTTTGGATGCTGGCATTGGTGTGTGACCCCGGAGAGGTCATTGTTCCTCTTGACATTTCTCCCCTCCTGACCACACAGGCACACCCCCCCCATTCTAATCTAAAGCGATTGTGCTGATACCATTGGGACAGTTCCTCTCTGGGGTTAGGGAAGAGAAGTGTGCATTTCAGGCCTCAGACCATTATGAAAATCTGGGATGTTTCTCCAAGTTCACCTCCCAGTTTGATTCAGCTCACAGCACCTCTTCGGAGCAGCTGCAGTCTCCCCCGATTGGATCGGTGCTTTGGAAACCACCATACTGCTGCTTGTCTGGTAGGGGGCAGTGCCAGTGTGTGTATAAGTGAGTGGGCCAGAGGAGGGCAGAGCATGCGGGTCCATCGAGGACATTCCCTGAGTGACCTTGGGCAGGTCAAGGAAACTTCATTTTCATTTCTGGGTAACTTGGGGATAGTGACATCTCATTTCGACCTCTTTGTTCCAAGAATGTCAGAGTGAGTGCGCCTGTCACTCTTAAATTCCTGGGTGGGAGTGTGGACGCCTCTAACTCTGTTCACATCTCAGTGTGTGTGTGTGTGTGTGTGTGTGTGTGTGTGTGTGTGTAATGTGTTCACACTATCTTGTAGGGGAATCAGAGCAGAGAATGGGCTAGAGTGGGGGAGAAGGAGATAATATTATCACCATAAGGAGCTTTCCCCAAGCAAAATGGGGAGAAGAAAGAGTGCACGTTGTTGGAGGTCAAAGGGAGGAGTAATGTGCTTGCACTGCTTTGCAATGCTGGATTCTTTGAAAGAATTCAGCCAAGGCATGTCCTTATTGGAAAGAGAAGAAGAGCTATTTCCAGCACATGCGACCCTCCCTGAAGATGGTACTGGGGTGAACCAGCCTGTTCTGCAGGAGCTGCAATGAGAGCAGCCTGGTCGAAAAGGGCTATTTGTGGGAGTTTAGGAAGGGGTGAAGAGGGATCAGTCATCTGCCTCGGCCTCCTCGGCCTCTGCACTCCCAGGCTGGGCATCCTCCACCTGCTCCTGCACACACCTTCCTTAGGGCAGAACTTCCTCCCTGCTCTCCATCTCCTGCAGGGAAGAACAGATTTCATCTTTTCCAGAAGTGATTAGACCTTGCGATTATGTTTTTGGAGTGAGAAGTTAGTGTCTGCGGGGGAAACTACCAGCTTTCTGGCGATTGTAATAAATGAGCACCAAGTCAGACCCAGCTCACCGGACCCAGGGAGGAGAAGGGACCAAAGGCAGAAACGTGAGCTAGTTGGTGGCAGTTCGCCTTTCTGGATAGGAACTCCATGTCCCACCCACCCAGATCTCTAATCTCATCTTCTCCGTTTTAAGAACAGTCTGGGCTAATGGACTGAGGACAGATACCCCCGACGCTAATCTTCCTGAGTGGCTCTGCTGGGCTTCCCTGGAGCAGTTTGTTCAACGTCCTCTGTGGGGGTGGGGTGGGGGGCTCTGCCCAAGAAATGGCCGTTGAGGAGGCCGGTCCCCCTTTGACATTCCCTGCTCGCTGTTTCAAGTCCAAACCCATTCCTGCCTCCTCACCCCAAGTTGATTCATTAGTGTTTTAGAGATGAGAATCTTTCTGAGGGAGGAACTGTGTGGCTTTTTCTTTTTTTTTTTTTTTAATAATGGCTAATTAACAGATGGGTGAGGAAGCTATTAAGATGCTGAAGAAGCAGTTGGTGAAGTCAGAGGTGCCCTGGGCCCTCCCACTGTCTGCACAGGGATGGAGGACATGAGGGAGAAGGCGGGTATGGGAAGGAATGCTTAGGACTGTGGGCAAACTTGAATGGACTTCACCAGGAAAGAGGGCCGAGTGTTAGGAGGCAGAGTGCTGATAGTGTCCTTGCCTGTGAGTCCCCTGCTTCTTTCTCGAGGAGGTCATGAGAACGCTCTGTTCCATCTTTTCTCCCTCTAGAAACTAATTACAAACCCAGAGAGCTCTGTTTTTCCTCAGAGACCACATAACTGCAAAAGCAGGACCACTTTGCTAGCTGATTTAGTGAGAAACTCTTCCTAGGTTCTTGGGCCAAGAATTGTTAAATTGCTGAAAACACTCCATTTTTTGAAGTACTGTGTGTTTGCCACAATGGATTGATCTAAATGGAGTCAACTTGGTTTTGACTTCAAATATAGCAGTTGCAAGGAAAGGGAGAAAAAATATCTTGCCTTGGACTGAAGGCTACGGCCTTGTGCGTTTTCCTTTTTTTTTTTTTTTTGAGTTAAAAAAAAAAAGGCATGTGGGAGTTGGGCACAGTGGTGCATGCTAGTATTTGGGAGGTTGAGCTAGGAAGATCACAGGTTCGAGGTGCACCTCAGCAACTTTAGTGACACCCTGTTTCAAAATTAAAAATAATAAAAAGGGCTGGGGTTGTAGCTTGGCAGTAAAATGCCCCCATGTTCAATCCCCAGTACCCCAAACAAACAAACAAACAACAACAACAAAAGCCACACACAGGCTGGGAAATTGTGGACACATTTGAGAAGGCTGAAGAAGAAGGAAGAATTAGGGGAAAGACTTCAGGGGGACAGAAACAAAGAGAACTGGGCGTGGTGGCACACGCTTGTAATCTCAGTACTTGGGAGGCTGAGACAGGAGGATCACAGGTTTGCGGCCGGCCTCAGCAACTTGTGAGACCCTCCACAACATAGTGAGACCCTGTTTCAAAATAAAGAATAAAATAGGGCTGAGGGTGTAGCTCGGAGGTAGAATGCCCCTGGGTTCCATCCCTAATACCAAAAAACAAACAAACAAACAACAAAACAGAAGCAAAGAGAACAAAAGGAGGAAATTGACCCAGTGAGAAGTTTATGGCCATCACTAACTTGACAAAGTGGCATTGCCTGGAACCTCCCATTGGCCTTGCTTTTGTCTTGATTTTTGCACACACACAGACACATTGGTGCGACCATGCGCAGGCAAGGTGTGTTCCGAACTGTAAAAGGTGCACACATAAAGCACATGTTCCGTTACTCACTGTAGAAGTACAACCATGCTTTTCAGCAACCTCTAGACTCTGACAGTCCTCCCGGCCATATGGTCCCCTGTCTTCACGTTCTTCTCTTACCCTGCTTGACTCTCCCTTTTGTACCCACCTACACAATCCTGCCTGAGACTCAGAGCATAATCAGTTCAGGGGAATCTGCTGCTAAGATACCCAGAGCTTACCCACGGTTCTAGGCCGCTAGGACATAGGTAGGGAACAAAGTCCTATTTATTGTTTCTAGCCGATTTTAATGAAAGTTTGCATTGGCTGTGCAGTTGATTCAAATCAATTGTGCAGGAAGCAATGGTTAAGACAGCTGAAAGAAGTAATCTCACTGAAAGAGGTTAATTCAGTAGCCCCAGACAGACATGCCTGCAGATTCAGAATAAAAGGAGGCTACACCAAAAGAAGCTTCTTCCTTGTAGTCTCCTGCCTTGATTTTTTGCATCTTAATTTTCTGGTCCCTCTCTAGACCCTGGGAGAACTCCAACCACATGTTAGAACTAGCACCCTGCTCCTGGAAATGGGGGTCACCCCCCTTCTCTGATGCCCTCCATTCATTTGAAATCCTGCAGGAAGTATGTTTGAAATGAGCTCAGACTCAAGTGCATTCTGTCTTACAATTTAGGTTATGCTCCTTGACAATATTTATCCTGTGAAATCACAAAATTATGGTTTGAATTTGTGGATGAGTAAGATGTCTCGGGTTTGTGACAGAGAGAGGGCCATAATGGAATCCACACAGGCGTAGGCTACATTCATTACGTACACACCTTCTGTTGTGATCGTTCCCCTCCTTTCTCTCCCTCGAGAAACTCTAACCCATTATTTTTCCCTGAGTCACATTTATGACCTCACAGCAGTAGTCTCTTCCTTTGCAGATATTATAGATAGGGAAGAGGACTGGATGGAACGGTTTACCAGTAAACACTCAGAGGGTCTCAGCCCTTGACCTTGAGCCTTGAGCAGACTTATTTTAAAAGCATTCAAAGCCGGACATGGTGGTGCACGCTTGTAATACCAGTACTTGGGAGGCTGAGACAGGAGGATCCGGGTTCGAGGCCAGCCTCAGCTACTTAGTGAGGCCCTCCACAACTTAGTGAGACCCTGTTTTAAAATAAAGAATAAAAATTAGGACTGGGGATGTTGCTTGGAGGTAGAATGCCCCTGGGTTCCATCCCCAGTACTGCAAAAAATAAAATAAAACAAAATAAAAGCATTCAGAACCAGGAGTGGTGGTGCATGCCTGTAATCTCAGCATTTGGGAGGCTGAGACAGGAGGGGCACAGGTTCAAAGGCAGCCTCAACAACTTAGACTCTCAGCAACCTGATGAGACCGACCCTATTCCAAAATAGAAAGGACTAGGGGTATAGCTCGAAAGTAGAATGCTCCTGGGTTCAATCCCCGGAACCAAATAAAATAAACAAAAGCTAGATAAAATAAAATTTTATCCAGGTCAGACTCCCCCACACACACCCACACACACACACTCACTTCTGGAAGTAAAACCAGATTTTTTAAAATAAAATAAAAAAATAAAAAAATAAAGTAAAATAAGATTTTTTATGACAAGGCTAGGTAGTATATTGTCTTATTTTTGTCATCCGTTATAGGTTCGTTTCATAGAGTGATTATTACAGGCAATTCATTTAACCTCACTCCCTAATTTTACAAACCAGGCAACCGGCATCCAGAAGGGCTAGAGCCCCTTGCCAAGGTTCCCCAGCCAGCGAGAGAGGAGTAACCTTGGACTAGAAGCCACGCCTCTCGGGCTCATCTCATCCACTGAAAATCAGTTCTGCTTTACTTTCCGCCTGGTTCTTAGGTAGTCACCACTGAATGCCTTTTGGGTTCTTGGAGATGTGACAGCTTCTCCTTCTTCTTCCTACCTTCTCTAACCCTGCCCAGTTCTGTGTTACCTAACTCTGCTGAAATGATTTCTGCTGATCCCCCTTGGTTCCCCTCCACGCCCTTTTCAAAAGGGCAATAACCTGATCTAAGCATAATCCTTTAATAAGATCTGAGTAATGCAGACCATTGAAGAAGGAAAATACAGCACAAGCCAAAGTGGGGTGAACGGGGGCAAGGAATCACTGAATAACACTGTGGGCAGAAATCTGAAATCAAAAACACAGGCTGTGCAGACCTCCTCTCTCTCTCAGAGACCAGTAGAAACGTCGAGGTGTACCAGATCCATGCGATTCACTTTGCCAGGGGCCATGCGTGTGGCCTCAGGGGAGTCCTCTGGGGTGGCTCTGGACATGTGTCACATAGCTCTGTGAGTCACAGGGCAGAGTTTCTAGTGCCAGTTGTTCCCTTTCTCAGCTCTGGGCTGAGACACCCCAGGCTAATGAAACTGGCCATCTGGGCTCAATCCTAGGAGATGAATCTCTGTGGCATAGAGTTTGGGGGCTTTGCTGTGATGTGCCAAATTCTTCCTCTGAAAGAACCGGGGAGTCTGCATCCTAATGTCTTGCCAAGCAATCAGCATGGGAGGCCACATGCTGATTCTTCTCTAGAAAATGGTGCCCTGGTCCCTCTCTTGGAAGTAGTACTTTGAGAGTTCATGTCGTGTTAGGTTGACTTTCTGCAATTATGGCATATTTTTTATCCTCCTGGGGTAGATTTTATTTGGGGGCGGGGGTTGATACTGGAGGTTGAACCTAGGGCCTTCTACCTCTGAGCTACAACCTCAGCCTCCCCCTCCCCCCATTTTTGGATCAAGATCTTGCTAAGTTGCTGAGGGTCTTGCTGAGTTTCTAAGACTGACCTCAAACCTGTGATTCTTTTGTCTCAGCCTCTCAAGCACTGGGATTACAAGCCTGTGCTACTATGCCTGGCTTTGATTTGATTCTTTTTTTGTTTTGTTTTGTTTAGTTGTTGTTGTTTTTGTTTGTTTGTTTTTTGCGGTACTGGGGATGGAACCCAGGGGCATTCTACCTCCGACCTACACCCCCAGCCCTATTTTTTGTTCTTTATTTTTGAAACAGGGTCTTACTAAGTTGTGGAGGGCCTCACTAAGTAACTGATGCTGGCCATGAACCCAGATCCTCCTGTCTCAGCCTCCTAAGTACTGGGATGACAAGTGTGGGCCACCATGCCCGGCTTTGATTTGATTCTTATAATCAGAAATAAATCATGGGCCAAGGCAGCTGGGTATGTAGCTCAGTGATAGAGCACTTGCCCAGCGTGTGCAAGGCTCTGGATTCAATTCCCAGTAACACACACACACACACACACACACACACACACACACACACACAAAATTAAAAAAAAAAAAATCAAGAGGCCCTTCAGTAATGAGACCTGATCTCTGAGGAGCATGTCAGCTGTTACTGAAGGCAGGGGCCCAGAAGCGGCATCTCAGAGAGAGAAACCCTGCACATGAGGGCTCAGCACCCACAGGGAGCACGCTGAAGGGGCTGCTTCTCATGTGGCAGGATAATTTACTGCCCTTTAAAAAACACAGTCTCATGTTATAGCAATGTGCTGGGCAAGCAGTGGGGGTAGTTGGGAGACAGGACAAAAGAAAGGAGTTGCATATGCATCAAACATTTCAGATAACTGCCCAGAAAGGATGGAAAAAAAAAGAATGCTCCACATTTCTGCATAAGATAGTAGACAGATCTCTCAATTTAGCTTCCTACTTTGATTTCCAGGCTAAAGGGACCCAGTTTCTTCGGGATGCATGCAGAGAAGAGGCATGGGATCAGAGGCCCTGCCCGCTGCACCCCTCCTTCCCTCCTCCCAGGCAGTCACCTCTGCAGTTCTGCATTGAATGGGGTCGCCGCTTGGGTCACACAGCCAGAGAGGAAGCCGCAGAGTTTGCACACCTAAGGAGATGAGGCTGCCGTGGGTGGTGTGAGCACGGCCCTTAGACACCCAGCGTGCACTAGCACACCTGCCTCCTTCCCCCGCCACAGATGCACATTCGCGAGGAGAGTGGGGCAGGTTGAGTCCACTGCAGGTGACAAGGACCCACCTGACCGAGATGAAAGAGGCCGAGCTGCTGGTGGGATGGCCTCTTTCATCTCAGTCAGGAGTTAGGGGATGGGGAGATGCTGAAAGGCCACTTTTGGTCATTCTGGAGAGAATCACACCTGCTGTGAACCTGGGAAGCCCCTCAACTGGGCTTACGTGTCAGCAAGGTGGGATCTGTCTCCCTGGAGTTTACACAACCCCATCACCTGTGCAACCTCGGAGAGCTGGAGATGCGGAGGTCCGAGGCCTCCGTGCGTCAGATGAGATCTCAGGGAATCAGGGATGCTTACAAGTGTGCCCGTTCTGGAGAACTCACGGTATGCCAGGCCGTGCAGAGCACACGACTGGCATGGTCTCACTGACCCCCCTATGCCACCCCTCTGAACATAGAGGCCCATTTTAAAGGCGAGGAAAGGAGCTCAGCGGGGCTTAGCAACTTGCTGCTGGAAACACAGCTAGTTCACTAACTGTCTCCGTGTCCCTTTGGCGTCCAGCAGGGCAGCTGGCTCTTACCCTCCTGCATTTAAAGGAATCAGGGATATGGATGACTTAAGAAAGCAGAGGCAGGAGGGCAGCGTGTCACAGTAAAGGACTGAGAGACAAGTGGCCTCCCTACCAGGGTACTGCAGACAGGGCTAGTGACCTCCACTTGTCTGCAGACAGGGCACAAAGGGGCCCCGGGCAGCGAGAAGGCTCTGTCAAAGATAGACTATATTGACTGAGGATAGTGAAGGTCATACCCAAAATATAAACAGTGAAACAAGCCTTGATATTAATTGAGGGGGGAAAAAACCCCAAGCCTTTTAGAGTATTGAAAAATGCCCCCTGAGCAATTTTGCTCCTGAGAGTAGTGAGAGGCGCTAGAGGAGGGGAGAGAAGACAGGACTTGGGAGAGAGGACGGACCTTGGGCCATTCCTGTTTTAATTGCTGAGACGTACAGCTCACAAACAGCTCCATTTATCACAGTCTCCCCCCTCCTGCCCCATTTATAACACCTAGCGCTGTGCATACAAGATGCAGAATTTTAGCCAACTCACTTCTAGTTTTATTCTTTTCCCATTTCTGATCTCCTGGCTGTATTTCTCAGTTATTTACTCATGCCCCAAGTCTCTGTTTCCTTTCCTTTTCCCCTTCCTTCCTTCCTTTCTTTCTTTTTGCGGTACTGGAGACTGAACCCAGGGACATTCTACCTCCTAGCTACACCTCCAGCCCTTTTTACTTCTTATTTTGAAAGAAGGTCTCGCTAAGTTGCCGATAGTCTCTTGAGCCTACAGTCCTCCTGTTTCAGCCTCCCAAGGACTGAGATTACAGATGCGCACCACTGCACTGGCCCTTGTCTGTTTCTTTTGCTTTCAAGTCTGTCCCGAAGGTCACAGGACGAGGAAGGGATCCTGAGACACCCTCAAGACCCTGACTTTTCTCTTTGGCAGTTACAATCCTCTGCAGCCCCCAGGCTCCAGAACTGTGCCCACTTTCCTTGCTCTGCAGCTTCATGCTAGGGGCTCACTTCTGATTGAGGGGCCTGGAAACCATTGCACTAGCCTCTCCCAGAACCAGAGTCCCTGAGCTCTGGGCTCCTCCCTCCTGTCCCCTCCCCTCCTCATCCCACTCCCACCCAGAGCGGCAGGGCAATCCTTGGTCTCTCTCTGCCCAAGACTTCCATCTGTCCCTTCCAGCAAGGCCCTGGGTGGCCAGAACCTTGGCCTCACGCCCCATGTTTGGGAGAAGAGCGGAGCCGCGGCTTGCTGAAGGCTCCGCACACACGCTCATTATTCCTTGCTTTTTTGGCATTTGTTCTCGTGTACTGTTCCCATTAGCTTCGGCATTAAAGTCTCATTGCTCAGGACACCTGTCCTCTGGACATGTTGGTTGCTCTCTGAGCCAAATGTCCTCGTCTGGGAAGCGTGTTTTCTACCCAAGTGGGTGCTTCCTCCCTTTGCTCTTGCCACTCCAGTGGGGAGCAATTCGAACCCTAAGAACAGCTGTCAATTTTAAGTGGCATTTGAGAGTGCATTCCAGAGCCCATCCATCCCCTCCTTTCTGAAGTCCTGAGAAAATGGGGTTCTGCAAAGGGTCTGTAGGTTGGGGGCCAAAGAAGCAGAGAGGGAAATTGTCAGGAGAGTTTTTTTTTTTTTTTTTTGCCCCGAGACCTGGGATCGGGCCCAGATCCAGTCAGCAGGGAAATCTGCCCTCAGTCTCTGAAATTTGGGCAGCTTTGCTGGAGGCCAGGGAGGCTCACTTTAAACCCACCTTCCTGAAATGTTGGGGTGCAATGCCAGCTCCAACCCCGATGCTGTTCTAGCACGTGGGGGAGAATCGGTATTCCAGCCCCTCTAGTGGGCTTGTAGGAGGCTTTCTCTGATTTTTTTTTTTTTTCTGCATTCTGAGAAACCTGGCTAAAGTTTTCTAGGAAGAAAATCCCATTGGTTTGGAAGACCATTTATGTGTTGGGGAATAATACAGCTTTTCTGTGCTCAGATAATCCACAGCCAGCCAGCTTCAGACCAGCGCCTACTGCCCCACCCTCAAGCATTCAAAAAGGAGAATATCAGATCTCTGAGCAAAGGATCTATCACATCCCCCTCCCTTTCAAGTCACATCATTAAAATGTTTCTTCGTGTGACTTGCGGTGCTTCATCCATCTGTCTTTCTTTTGATTTCCTCTTCACTTCTGCTCAGCCGTCCCCCTTCTGCCCCTCTCCCTTCGCCTCTCCTTCTTGAACTTGTAACTTCATTAAACCGCATAGATTCAGATGCCGCTAATTCAAAATTTATCCAACTTGGACCTGGGCGAAATTGTTCTTCTTTCCTCTGTCTGATAAAAAGCTGCCATGGACAGATTCGTGGCTCAGACAAGGCTGCTAAACTTGTGCAAGCGCACATCTACCAGGCTAAAGGACAGACTTTCTGGGCAGGCTAGGTAAACGATGGGCCTGCTGATTGCTATGCATTTCTCGCTACTGGATAAAGTAGCTCTCCGAAGATCTATTTTATTTTACTCTTTAAAGTCTATTTGAAATCTTGCAATGGCTGGGAAGCAGTAAAGATGCATTTCATTTAACTGTTTTATAATTTTCATGCCTATCTCATTGATTGGGGTTAGCCTACCCCCATTTCTACAGAACTAGTGGTGCTTGGTCCTAAGTCGGCTTCAAATCCCCTTTGTGATTTCCTCTGGGAGCTCCTTCTAATTTTCCCGCTTTTTTTTGTTGTTGTTGTTTCTTCTCCTGTTTTATTTGCCTGGGTTTTTAGACTCCAGCAGCTCTCTCTATCTTTCTGCTTTAAGAATTAATGTTTCCAATCAGAGCTGGGCATGGTGGCTTACGCCTGTCATCTCAGTGCTTGGGAGGCTGACACAGGAGGATTGCAGGTTTGAAGTCAGCTTCAGCAACTGGGTACAACCCTCAGCAACTTAGTGAGACCCTATTTCAAAATATAAAATAAAATAAAATGGGACTGGGGTGTAGCTCAGAGATAGAACACCCCTGAATCTAATCCCCAGTATTACACACGCAAAAAAAAAAAAAAAATGTTACAAATTACGCCATGGTTTCTGGGGTCTCTCCCTTTTACCACAAGGGTGACCAGTTGTGCCTGAGAAGATCGGGGTCTGCAGACAGACTTTGGACAACCTGCCCCATGTCTGAGTAATGAGAAGACATGGAGATTGGCCCTTGCTCCTTCGTTCTTTCTCAATGGCCTAAGAAGCCTGTATGTAAATCACTGTCCCCAACCCCCGTTTGAATCGAGCATGCCCACTGTAGACATGCTGGGAGGCACTGAGCCAGCATCCTCACCCTGGACAGAAAGGAGATCTGACCTCCCTCCCTTTAGCTGCTTATGCACGGGGCATCTCCAGAGACACCTGGCAAACTCTTCCTCGCACTTTTGGAGGCTGTCATCCATCTTTCCCTGCCTTGGAGCATTTCCTGAAAGCTGAGCTAGGACGCAGTCTGACCTCACTTTCTGGCCCTATGACTTCTGGTGAGTCTCTCAGCCCCTCTGGTCTGACAGCCAGGCTTGGAACAGGAGCTATAATGTTGTGGGAGGCCCATTCTGACTCCAGCACATCTGGAGAGCCAGGAAAAAGGTCTGCATCTGCAGTTACAGGTGCAACAGCCCCGGGGTGCAGGAGAAAATGCAAATTCCTTCAAATTCCTTCGTTCAGATAAGAATGGTATCTGCAGATGACTGAATGAGAATGCTTATCTTTTTAGCATGTTTGACTCATAGACTTTCTGGGTAGAAAGGGAATTGTTGGCCCTGCCTCTGAGCACCAGCTCCCTCCTGTCATGCCCACCAGGTGTCCACGTGAGCCTCATCTAGAGCTTGGCTGCCCCTAGCCTGGACGCAGTCTCGCCTATCACGAGGTTGCATTTCCTAGTCGATTTCACAGGGAGCCAAAACTGACTCCTTTGGCCCACGCAAGGGACCTGTCTTCTGCAACACAGCAACACATGTTGAGGCTGACAGTCAAGGCCCCTTCAAGAACCCTTTGACCTGATTCACTGTTCCTTGTATGAGTCTGTCTGCACAGGCCATGCTGTGAACTCTTGGGCCTGTTCGGAGTTTGATGGTCTAGAAGTGGGGTTGTCAAGAACACATGGGTCTCAATCCTTTGGGTTCAAAGATCTGAATCTCTCTCTGGGGAAACTGCTTGATCTCCAGCCCTGCGTAGCAGCTTTGGTTGGTGTCATGGATCCCTCTTTCTCAGCACTAGGGGAAGAGGACAGGCGCGTTGGCCTGTTTTGATCTAGTGTCTTTATCTGTGCCAGTGTAACACATACGACTGACTGAGTCAAAGTGGACTGGATTTGGGGTGGTCTTTTTGTGTACTTTATCTTTCTGATGGTTGTGTTAAGGTGAATGTATTAGAATGTAGAAATGATGGCAGTGGCTGAGCATGGTGGTGCATGCCTGTCATCTCAGTACTTGGGAGGCTGAGATAGGAGGATCACAGATTGGAGACCAGCTTTGGCAGCTTAGCGAGACCCTCAGCAACCTACCGAGACCCTGTTTAAAAACAGAAAATCAGTAAAGAGATTGGGGTGTCACTTGAAGGTAGAATGCCCCTGTGTTTGATCTCCAGCAAAACACACACACCATATACACACAACACACACACACACACACACGATGTCAATGTTTATAGTTACTTTAAAGAAAAAAGAAAACAAGGGAAAGAAGAAGGAAAAGAAGAAAGAAAAAGGGAAGGAGGAAGAAACAAAGAAAAAATAATAACTGAATTCTTCACAAGAAATGTTGCCCTGGCCAGTTTGATGAGTTTGCCCTCCTGTGCCCTGGCAGAATTACGATTTGTTTTGCTCATGCTGTGGCTTGTTTGCTTTTCAGTGAGCCTTCATTTCCATGCTTCCGATGCTTCCTTACACATTTGTGGAAAAATAGTGATGGCCTGGCAGGAAGGAACACACAGACCCTCTTTCTGCACTCAGATTTCCAAGTTCAAGTTCAGGGTTCAGCATAAACTGATGTGTGCACTGGACCTGGTGATGCCCATCTGTAATCTTAGTATGTGGGAGGCTGAGATGGGAGGATTGCAGGTTGGAGGCCGGCCTCAGCAATTTAGCGAGACCTTGTTTCAAAATGAAAACTATAAAGCTCAGGGGTAGAATGCCCATGGGTTCAATCCCCAGTACCAACCCCCCCCCAAAAACCAAACCAAACAAAAAGCTCATGTGCGACCATATGGATTCCTGCTCTTAGCCCGAGTGGAAATGTGGGCTGTGGGTGGTCTCTTCCAGGGTGACCATTGCCACAGTTATGCTAATAGCCCAAGAGTTTGGCATTGTCAAGTGGGTCCCCCAAGACTCCCCAGGTCATACTCCTATAGGCTGAGGCTATGTAGACATCCAGAGATTGCATTTGGATTTATTTATTAGTCAAATATTTATAGAGTGCTTCCTAGATGCCAGGCTCTGTTCTAAGTGCTTTACAAATATTAACTCATTTAATCTTCATGATAACCCCAAGACATTATATCTTGCTTTATTGTTTTGGCCTTAATTTTTCAGGGAGGAAACAGCCCCGGGGCACTTAAGTAGCTGATGAGCACCAGTGGTCTGAGCGGCTAGCATTCCAACTTCAGCACTCCGGCTGGCTTGAAGAGCCTGGTGTTTAGTCATCAGATTTTTTTCTGCCTGTGTCTTACTCATTTATAGATTTCAGGTTTGTGCCCATAGCAAAACCAAACCCAACCCAAAACAGAACCAACAATGCAGAAGCCGCAGATCCATTCATTAACTCTTCTCTTTCCCGCCTGGCCATGCAGCTTTGTTAACAAATCTTGGTAACATTTTTGTTTTCCTATTTTCCTTTCCTCCCTCCCTCCCTCCCTTCCTTCCTTCCTTCCTTCCTTCGCCTCTTCTTCTTCTCCTCCTCCTCTTCCTTTTCCTTCTCCTCTTCCTCCTTCTTTTTTGGTACTGAGGATTGAATCCAGGGCCATTCTACCTCCGAGCTACACCCCCAGCCCTTTTTATTTTGAAATGGGGTCTCGATCCTCCTGTCTCAACCTTCCAAGTACTGGAATGATGGGCATGCACTACCTTGCCGAGCTTCCTGCTTTTAAGTAGAAGCTACAACTGACACATTCAGACCTTTGATTCATTCTCAGGCATCTCAAATATTTCTCAAAAGTCTAGTTTGGTATTGATGCTTCTCAATTTCCCAGGCCTGTTCATTTGATTCATGAGGTCAGGGATATAAGATAAGGAGATGAGACTACTAAGAATGAATGGAGACCATAGGGACTTCACCTGGATTCTCTACCTGGCTGCTGGCTGCTCTTCTATCTACAGCCCTAGGACAGGCAGCCATCAGCATGGGGCGAGTGGTATTGCCTGCTTGGAAAGCCAAACAAGCAGTCTCTGCCTTCCCTCGCTGAGTCCTGGGATGTTTATTGGCCGTGATGAATTCCAATTGCGCTGGGGACAACTCAGACCTGCAGAACAGCTCAATGCAGATGCACAGACATTGTTAACACAACAAATGAGAACTTCGCATCCATTCTGAGCCTCTCTGTGTGAGGAGAGTGGGCTTGTGCCCACACAAAGCCAGCAGCTGTGTTTTTCAAGTGGACTGTGAGAGAACTGGGAATAGGGAGAACTAAATTAAACCATTCTCCTTGGTCCATGTTTATTAAAAATATATTCATTTCCATTGTCCTGAGTGCATATTTTAGAGGAGAAAGGCCCTCTGACTGGCCAGCAGATAATCGTGAAGAGGAGGGCAAAGGAACGCCAGCTCTCCCTCCACGGCATGTCAAGTAAAAAAAGTGCAGCTATCCGGGACCCAAGTAACTGGAATCGCCTATTTAACCGGAATAAAATGTCAACACTCTACTTCTAGGAGAAATACCAAAAGAAGCTGCTATCAGATTTACTTAAAGAAAACAAGACCAACAATCAGCTTCCCTAGTCTGTCCTGCAGTTATTAAATTAATAGTTCCACTTTCTAGATTGTCCACCGTTTCCTTAACTTTACTCTGCAAAGAGAGCAAAAGATTAGACGGATGGCCCTCTCATGAAGAACCTTGAATTCTTTAAAAAGAACAACAGAATTAATTGAGTTCAGGATACTTTACTTAATTAGGCAGGAATGCTTTTAGACATGTCTTCAAAAAACAAGTGTTCTTGTTAGTCCTTAGGACTAAGAACTTGAACCAGCATAGTTTATTCATGGAATAGTATTGTACCTATCCAGCATCATCAATTTCTTTCTACTCCCCCCCTGAACAGAGGGAGTGTATGATTAGGCGTCTAAACTACCCAGTTGGCCTTGCTCTTGGTACAGAACAGCTTATTGAACAATAGCGGAGCTTATTTTCTCCCTTCTGCAGCATTTATATGGCTCAGAAATCCATGGACATGGCAGAGGCCAAAGTCTGCCCTCCATTTTCTCCATGTCAGTGTGCAGTAGTATTCATGGGATCTTCATGGACAGCGTATTAATTGAGATAAAAAAGACTGACCTGGTGAACTAAGGGGTCTCAGGTTTCTCACTTCATTTGAGGGGAACTAAGTTTTTCCATCTGTGCAATGGATGAAGATTGAGACAAAAATTCCAAGTTTTAATTGTGGTGCCCCTTGGCTACATTTGTTTTCAAACTTGGAAACTCCATGAAGGCCAGGGGCTACCAGGTGGAGGGTCAGAGCTGGGATGAGCAGGGTCCTAGCTCTTCATTCTGGCCTCATGCAGAGGTCAAGGATCTTGTGAAATGTATTGGTGTTTTGTTCAAGACTTCATCTGACAAAAAGGTTGGCCACCGAAATAGTGTGAAAAGTTTCAAAGTTGTTGATGTTAATGACTCACGAAGATGAATAGAACTGAACAGTTGAGCTGCAGCTGAGTTCTCATGTCTGGGTAGATTTTTCCACTAAAGATTGAACTCTCTCTAAAAATCTCATTCTGAGACCATTTCAGGGGCACAGGAGGTGAAAAAACAAATGTGATTAAGTGGATGGAAAGATGAATGGATAGATGGGTGGGTGAGTGGGTGGGTGGATGGAAGGATAGATGGATGGATGGCAGATGGATGGGTGGATAGGTAGGTGGATGGATGTATATCAAATGGATGGATGGATAGATGGATGGATGATGGATCAGTAGTTGGGTGGGTGGATGGATGTGTGGATGGATGGATGGATGGATGGATGGATGGATGGATGGATGGATAGGTGGGTGGGGCAATGAATGGATAGATGGGTGTGTGGGTGGATATGCGGATGGATGAATGGATGGATGGATAGATAGATGGATAAGTGGGTGGGTAGATGGGTAGACGGGTTGATGGGAAGATGGATGGATGGATGGATGGATCAATGGATGGATGGATGGATGGATGAATAATCTAGTGGTATATAGTCAGCCCCTGTAGTTTAATATACCTATGTTCATCATTTTTTCACTATTTCTTACCTGTGGGACCTTGGGCAAGATATCTCACCTCTCACAGTCTTAGTTTTTCCATCATATGATGGTGTTACTGCACCTACCACTTAAGGGTATTCTGAAGAGTATAGGATACCATGCGTGTAAAACTTCAGCCCAGTGTCTAGCACATGGTAATCACTCAGTGAACGATAGTATTTTATTTTCCAAGCAGGAAAGTGACAAATAAGGTTTTGTTTATTGTTCTGTTGTTACATTGGCCAGTTTAAGGAAGATATCCTATCCTGAACGAAGGTGGCCACATGTCAGAATGTTGACTGGGCTTGATCCCTATGGGAGTTGAGATAACTCAGCACTTAGGGAAATCCAAACACGCTTTCATTGCCTTGGGACCACTGACAGGCTTTAAACAAATAACTGGTCTTGCTTCGAATCACTCATTTATTAATTGTTTCTCCATGCCCAAATATTAGCTGGCATTTGCTGAATTAGCAGACCCCGCTGGAGAGACCAGGAGGAATCATTAGAACTGAGGCTTCTCAGAAGAGTGAGGTGTGTGTAGAGGCTGTCTTGGCGCCCAGAACGGTGCCTGCTCCAGTCACAAACCCTGGATTTGGATCTCTGTTGCAGCCTGTTGGACTGCTGAAATTAGTCTGACCCTCAGTTCCTTGTTGAAAACCAGGATGGTAATAGCAGCAGAGGCCACAGGGTTCAAAGGAATTGCATGGAGCGAGGCAGGTGTGCTCCTCAAATGTAAGATGGTATTTCCAATATC
>PVLC010014709.1:0-38718 GCA_004027655.1 Graphiurus murinus
TTTTTTTTTTTTTTACTAACAGTTGGATTTCTTTTGCAAAATGCACTAAGTTGAAGCCATTTCATTGGTAGTAGAGTCATGAAATTTAAAAAAAAATCTGATAGAAATGTAAAAAATTTTAAGTGTTATAAGATAAAATAAAGAAATGTTGAAAAATAGGACCAGCCAATGAGGGTCAGTGTCAAAATTATAACAATATCAGAAGTAAGAATCAGAGAAAATGAAGGAGAATAAATCAGTGACAAAGTTTTTGTTTTTGTTGTTGTTTATTTTTTTTATTTATTTATTTATTTATTTATTTTTATTTTTTTATTTTGCGGTACTGGGGATTGAACTCAGGGGCATTCTACCTCTGAGCTACACCCCCAGCCCTATTTTTTATTCTTTATTTTGAAACCGAGTCTCACTAAGTTGCGGAGTGCCTCACTAGGTAGCTGAGGCTGGCCTCGAACCCGGATCCTGTGGTCTCAGCCTCCCGAATGCTGGGATTACAAGCGTGCGCCACCACACCCGGCTGTTGTTGTTTTTTAGAAACAAGGTCTCATTAGGTTGATGAGTCTCACTACTTGGTGAGCTGTCCTCGGAGCTGTGGTCCTCCTGTCTCAGCCTCCCAAGTACGCAGATTACAAGCGTGTGCCACTATACCTGGCTGACAACAAAGTTTTTTAGTCACAAAACTAAAGATTATAAATTGACAAGTTGAAACTATCCTGTAAGTGTCCAGCACAATGATTAGCAAGGCACATCATTAGAAAGGAATACAACACCAGGATGAACATACAATTTTATAAACTTGTATAAAGAAAAGTAAAAGGTCACATACAAAGGATAGACTTCAGACTTCACAATAGCAGTATTAGAATGATAGAAGACAGTGAACTGGGTGTGGTGGCACACGCTTGTGATCCTAGGACTTAGGAGGCTAAGACTGGAGGATCGCAGAGGACAGCCTCAGCAACTTAGTGAGGCTCTCGGCAACCTAGTGAGACCTTGTTTCCAAATAAGAAATAAAATCGGGAGCCAGGCGTGGTGGCGCACGCTTGTAATCCCAGCATTCGGGAGGCTGAGACCACAGGATCCGGGTTCTCGGCCAGCCTCAGCTACCTAGTGAGGCACTCCGCAACTTAGTGAGACTCGGTTTCAAAATAAAGAATAAAAAATAGGGCTGGGGGTATAGCTCGGAGGTAGAATGCCCCTGAGTTCCATTCCCAGTACCGCAAAAAAAAAAAAAAAAAAAAAAAAAAAAAAAAAAAAAAAGTGAAACAATGCCTTTGAAATTCTGAAAGAAATTATGTCCACCTATAATTCTATACCCAGTCAAACTAGCCTGAAGGTAGAATAAAAGGTTTCTTACATGTTTTTAAAGTCTGAAAAATGATCTTCCGCACACCTTTCTTCCATCAGAATATAAACAAAGCAAGTGGAAGATGGGAGGCTAGATAATGAGGCCAAAGGCATCCCAGGGAGGGCTGTGCAGGAAGAGCCAAGGATGACAGCCACACAGTGGGGGTAACAGGCGGTCAGTCCAGGTTGGAGCGGGGCAGAGTTTGCAGTGCGGACTGCTTCAAGAAGAAATGAGAGAGCAGCTGATAAGAATGAATGTATTGAGAATAGAGCTAGACAACAGATTAAATCAGTAATAAATAGACAAGCAAATAAAAGTTTAAAAAAGCGATACAGAGTTATATGTTGCTATATAACAAATTATTCCACAATTTAGTAGCTCAAAACAACAACACACAGTTTCTGTTGTCAGGGAGTGGGGAGTGGCTGAGCTGGGGGTTTGTCTTGGGAAACCCTGTGGAGTTTATGATTCAGTCCAAGGGCAGGCATGGCAGGCTTCTGAAGGTTTGCTCTGAGCAACCTGCTGGCTCTCACCTGCGGGATGGAAAACAAATCACAGCAGCCTCATAATTGTTGCCCTGCTATTTATTGATCCAACCACGTTAAATGGTGGAACTGTTGAGAAGCAGGGGAGTTGTGTGCCTGTGTAGTAGGGGTGGGCACCCGAAATGTTTAGTTAAATCCTCATCTTCCAAAATAAGTGGCTAGTACTCGAAAGTCTAACCATCAAGGGGGAGCAATATAAGCATTTTTGTCTAGAGATGCAAAGGTGAATACCAAAAAACCCCCAGCTGAGTTGAAATTGTCCTGTCAGGCAGATGGGATCAAAGGGACCTAGGAACCAAGGTTTTAACTTAAGAAACCTCATCACCTTAACAAACTATACATGTTTGTAATTTGGTAAAAGTAGAACTTGGATTAATAAAAGGAGACATGAACACAATAAAGTAAATGCAGTCACCCCGAGGGATTACAGGGGATTGGTTCTAGGACCCCCAGGATACCACAATCTGGATGCTCAAGGCCTTTATGTAAAATGGCATAGTATTTTCATATAACCTACACAATTTCCCCTAATTTTAAATAATTTATAGATTAATTATAATACCTAACACAATATAAGTGGTATGTAAATAGTTGTTATACTGTATTATCTAGAGAATAATGTTAAGAATTAAAACCCTGTGTGTCTTCACAGGTGCAATTTTTTTTTTGATAGTTTTGATCCACAGTTTGTTGAATCTGTGAAACCTGTGGATAATGTATAGGCGAATACTAGTTGTAAGTTGTCAAGGATAGAGGGAGCAGAACTTTCTTACTATGACAAAAATCACAAAAGAAAAAATAAACTTGGTAGATTTGACTTCATACTAATCAGCATCCTCTGTGCATTAAATATACACACACACAAAAGTGAAAGGGAAACCCTGAGCTAGAAAAACATCCAGATATACAAGGCAAAGGGGCGGTAAAATGTAAGCTGTGTCAACTCTTTTAAAAATATTAACTCTTTCAGTCTGTCTTAGAACACTTTGGAAAAAATATCTCAAAACCTTGAATATTTATCTGTCCTTTGACCAGCAATTTGCATTCCAAGAA
Organism: Graphiurus murinus; assembly: GCA_004027655.1. Taxonomy (NCBI): domain Eukaryota; kingdom Metazoa; phylum Chordata; class Mammalia; order Rodentia; family Gliridae; genus Graphiurus; species Graphiurus murinus. The sequence goes on from PVLC010014709.1 coordinate 2,944, forward strand.
TTTATCCAATATGATGAATACTTGGTACACACAGACATCACAAAAAAAAAAAAGAGAGAAAGAAACAAGAATCAGGATGATGAAAATTATATTAGTGTATCAAAATACTCAATGTTTACTTTTAGAAAATTACATAAATACTCATGTACACAGATAAACAAATACATGCACACACACAGATTCAGAGTATTACTTATTTTTTCCTTTGGAGGGGTGTGTGTGTTTTTTCTTTGTTTTTTCCATGTCTTCCAAGTTTTTAACATTGATCAGATACTATTTTTGTAATGGAAAAAAACAAAGGGTTTTGGGTTATTTTTATTTGTTTTGTGTATATGTGTGTGGGGGGCACTGGGGATTGAACCCAGGAGCATTCTACCCCTGAGTTACACCCCCAACTTGATTTTATTTTTTGTTTGGAAACAGGGTCTCACTAAGTTGCAGAGGGCCTCGCTAAGTTGCTAAGGTTGTCTTCAAACCTGTGATCCTCCTGTCTCAGCCTCCCAAGTACTGGGATTACAAGCATATGCCACCACACCCAGTTTTGTTTTATTTTTAAAAATGAAAAATGCAAAGAAGAAATCAGTAATCGTGTTTCTCATCAACCAGCATTAACTACTACTAACTTTTGGTCTATTTGCCTCCATTTTTGTTTCCTTTTCCTCTCTGCAAATTTAAGAGAGGAAAACATGCTCATCAGTTTTCTCTGATGAGTATGTTTTATTCCTTAAGGGGATATGTTATAAAAGATAGGATATTTTAAAATGCCAGATAAGTCTTAGACACTCAGAAGAAGGCAAACAAGGCTTTAGACTTGAGAACAACTTGGAGGAAGCCAGGAGAAGAGAAGGCATTCCATCAGGTGGTATGGCCATGTGTGCCTGATTCTCTGGACTCAGGAGGCAGAGGTTGGAGGATCTCAAGTTCAAGGCCATCTTGGGCAACTTAGTGAGACCTTATCTTAAAAAATAAAAAGGGCTGGGGATATAGCTTAGTGACAGAGTACCCCTGGGTTTAATTTCTCCCCCCATCCAAAAAAAAAAAAAAAAAAAAAGTCCCAGTTTGGGACAGAAGTTTTAGGGAGTCTAGATTTGGAGGATTAACAAATGACCACATGACCGAGTCAGAGCAGTCTCATTGGGTGAAGGGGAAAGAAGACCAAAAGGAAGGTAAGACCACATCCTAGAGGTACCTTGAGAGCTGATCTAAGTTCCTCCGCTGATTCTATAGCTAAAACAGGAAACGCACGACATGAATGCGTCTATAGTAGCTTGTAGTCCAAGTAAGAAAGTGCTGAAATGCACACACACACACACTGCAGTGTGTCAGAAGGACACAAAAGCAACTGAAAGAGCTGCCAACGGCCAAAGCTGGAATAGTTCGAGCATCAAAATTAAGTAGTAGTGGCTTATAACCCAAAGGATAAAATACATGTCCATGGGTAAATCAGTCAGGCTTAGCCACATAGTGGCTTTCTCCTAGAGTACTGTGGAAAGGAGGGGTAGAAAGGAACTTTCCTGTGGAGAAAGCTGGCAAACCCCGCCTCAGCCTGGTGGCCAAGGGCCCCGTCCACAGGGACAGGTCATGCCGATGGCGTGCCTGTGCTGAGCGGTGCTGAGAAGGCTCCATAGCCCAGTGTAGGCAAAAGGACATCAGACAGCTGTCAGTGGAGAAAAGGCCTGATGAGCACGCCTTAAAACTGGCTCTGTCTTCAAAAACAAGGAAGTCAGAAACTCACAGCCAAGAAGAGCGAAGGGGACTTAAACGCTACCTGTACTGTGGTGCTGGGCAGAATCCTGGCACTGTCAGAGGACAAAATCTGAATAAAGAATCGGCTTTAATGTGTCAGTATTGGTTCTTAAATTGTGATTAGTGTACCAGGCTAACATGTCAACAAAAGGGGAAACTGAGGGGGAACGTGACAATTACACTTCACACTTTTTCTGTAAATCTAAAACTTAAAATAAAAGGTTTATTTTTCTTAAAGGCATTCTCGCAGGTAAAGATAGAGTTTTGAGCTAGTGGGTTGAAAATAGAATAGCATGAACAGGGGAAACGGAGACACCCAGTCCAGTGCATAGAACACAGGGCCTCAGTGCAAAGCCCAGTTCCCATGTGGCATTCTCCCCATTCCCATTCTCTTTTTGTTGTCTTGATTTTTGTTTTGTTGATACTAGGAATTGAACCCAGGGGCATTCTACCTCTGAGCTATACACCCCCTCCCCAGCCCTATTTTTTTTTTTTTTTTTTTTGAAACAGGGTCTCACTAAGTTGCTGAACCTGGCCTCAAACCTACAATCCTTCTGTCTCAGCCTCCCAAGTACTGGGATTACAGGATGCGCCAACATGCCTGACTCATTTTCATTCTCTTAAAGAACCATGGGCCCCTTTTGATACCAGGTACTTTTAAGAGTCAGCATCTTTATCAAATATGCATAAGAAATCCTTGTGAAAAGAGTATTGAACTATGTGTGGCAGAAAGAAAACTGGACCAGAAGTCAGGGCTTGGTGGTGTATTACTGGTTTCCTTGGGAACCAGCAGAGTGACCCTGGACTAGTCGTTGAACCTCACTTTGTCTGCTTCCTTTTGTACAAAATGAGAGGGTTGAACTGGAAAAAAAAATTTCTATGGTGACTTGCAGTTCTAAAAATACTGAGTCTAAATTAAGATTTAGAGAGAAGCTGTGGCATTACAAATAATGGAAACTAAGTTCCGACTTTCTTGGTTGCTGGTCTATACACAGTACTAGACTCCAAGGTAGAATCCTGTTGAAGACCACTCTGAGAAGGGTGTGTGTGTGTGTGTGTTACTAGAGATTGAATCCAGGGGCATTCTACCGCCAAGCTACACCCCCAGCACTTTTTATTTTTTTGTTTTGAAATAGGGTCTTGCTAGGTTGCTGAAAGTCACTATTTTCTGAGGCTGTACTTGCACCTATGATCCTCCTGCCTCAGCCTCCCAAAGTGCTAGGATTACGAACATGCCCCACCGTGCGCAGTTTACTCTGAGGATTCTTTAGGATCCCCGTCCCACCCCCCACATTCTTGGAATGAGATTCCGTGGAGATACGTGGAAGGGGCCATCTGTTGCAACTCCTTTGTTTCATTTGAAGAAACTGGGATCTAGAGATTGTGATTTGTTCACATCATAAGACTAGTGAGGCGGAGACCAGGCTTTCTGGTTGCTGGCTCCCGCTTTCTCTTCTGCAGCTTGCTCCCCTCCTAGCAGGGCGGTCTACGGTGCCACCGGGACCTCCTCTGCGCTGTCTCCAGCGTGGTCCTTGAGGGCAGCTGCTCACCACCCATCAGCTCCGACTCCGAGACTGCGAGGCAGCTAGCCAGGGCCCGAGGAGAGGACTCGTCTCCCCTTGAGCCTTCTCTCTGGGTCTGAGAAAAGGAAAGAGCAATTTCATTTTTTCTTCCCTTTCCAGTTCCATAGCTTACCTTTCCCTCCTGGTAATTATATACCTCAAGATGATTTGTTTACAGAAGCCACGTGAGTCAACCAGCCCCCAAAGGGTTAACACTCCCAAATTATGGGGCTAGGTTAACAATAAACAGGATGTCCTCCAGAAATTAAATTTAAACCTCTGTGACTCAGGCCGGCCCCTCCCCTCACCCAGCTCGTTGTCTGGGGTTATTATCGGTAGTTAATTATACCGTTGGGTTTAGCAACAGTGTTGGTCAGTTGGGGCCAAATGGAAGCGGGCCCAGGCTAAAGGGGGTGTGAGGGCAGGGTGGGATCGGGGTCTGCAGAATGGTGGGAGGTGTAGACGAGGAGCCTCTAGCCCTGCCCAAGAGCCGAGAGGAGAGTGTTGAGAGAGGCTGGCTCTGGCCCCTTCCCTGAGCTGGTCCTGGGGTTCACTCACCCCCTCCTGGGCAGACTGGGTGGGAGCACACCGTGTCTGTTGCTACTGGAGTGCACTGTGCTGACTTTCTAGCCTGGCCACGGTCCTCTCAGGCTCACAGAATCATAGACGTTTCAGTGTCTGGAGGAAGCGCCCCAGTTATCTAGTGTGCTCCACTCATTTCACAGAGCAGGAGTAAGTCCCCAGCACGGCGGGTAGCTGCCGAAGGACAGCCCACTCGGGAGGCAAGGCCCAGGCCCATGATCGCCCTTCTGTTAGGCCAGGCCTCTCCCAGGCTGATGTGGGGAATCTGAGGCAGATCTTCTCCAAGGTGACTGCGTTTAGATTTCCTCAGTTTTCTCAGGGAAATAACCCAGCCTGGCCAGTCACTAATGCTCCTGTAATTTGTCAGCTCTCCCCAGCCTCCCAAGAAGCCCCCTCCAGACCCAGTTTGTCCCCCTGTGTAGAAGCGGTGAGGCGCCTCCTCCAGACGATAGGTGATAGGAGCTTGTGGGTTTCTAAAAGGCGCATCTCCAAGACCCATGGTGTCGCCGTGTGTCTGGCTTCTCACGTCGCAGCTCCTCAGGACACAGTTTAGTGATTGTTAATGGCACTGTCTCCCTTCCTTGCCCTCACTTTTCAGTGTATTTCAATGACAACATTTATGGTAAAGAAACTCTAGGGCAAGAAGTGGTGCCCTGGAGCCTGGGCCAGCCGGTGTCCATGGGAGGATCAACTTCCTGGAGCCCAGCGTGGTGCTGATGTCTGTGTCCTCCAGGCTTGGACTATGAGCACCAAGTAACCAGCCGCTTCACTCCTCACCCTCCCGGGCGGAGGGCCCTGCTGCTTCTACTCTTTCAGCCACATCGTTCTCCATTTCTCACGGTATCCCTCTTGGTCTCTCTTACAGGATTCCTTTCAAGATCGGGCAGCCCAAGAAACAGATTGTTCCCAAAACAGTGAGTAACCCATTTTTCCTCTGAGACTCGGTTCTGTCTCACATGGCGTCTGCGTAGGACCAGAGCCTTCGCGCAGCACACCTCGGGGCTGGGAAGGCAGCAGCCTGCACCTTCTTCCCAGGCGCGGCGAACAAGAACCTCTCATAGATGGGACTTGCAGAGGCCTCCTGTCCTAGAACACTTTGGTTCTTTCCCCATCCTTGGGCAGGTGGAAGAGCTGGTTTACAAAGGTGTGGAGAAAGGCCCTGCACCTGAGCCCTTCTTTTCTGAAAGGGGTCCTGGAACGTAGATCCCGACCACAGACACCGCCCAGGCCTCCACCTCCTGCACCTGAGCTGCAGCTTCTCCAGGTGGCCCAGGTCCTGCTCTCAGGGAGAGGGGATGACCGTCCTACCCCTGTCGAGCTGCAGAATTTATCCCCATTTTACCTCTAGAATGGGAGAGGAAGAGTCTCAGAACCTAGAGGGGGACAGCTGGAAGCCACATCCAGCCCACCTCCTGGTTTTCCTGCTGAGGAAACAAGGCTCATAGCACGGTAGCGACTTCCTAAGGCTTGAAGGACTGCCCCGCTGGCGTCCTCTTTCCCTTGCTTTGTGCTGTCCCCAGCGGTGCAGATCTCTGAGGTTTGGGGATTCCAGTGCAGAACGGCCTCTTCAGCCCTTCACCCACCGATTGGGGCGTGGCTCTTGGTTTTTACATGACTGACCATAACTATAGAGCTTTTCTCATGATGGTTCCAGAAAGCCCAGCACTTTCCACATGGTGGAGGCCCTTGAGAGTCCTCCTTGTCTTCCTCTTCTCCCTCCTTGACTCAGCTCTCGGGACCACAGGAAAGATGCTGCTTCAGTTTGGCAGGAAGTTCAGCACACATCTGACCAATGGCGCCATCTTTGAAAAATCCAAAGTGAGGTCACATGAAAGGAAGTGCGCCCGAGTTAAAAGAGTGTGTCCCCATCCCCTGTGTGTGTGTGTGTATCGTGCCCCACCCCCTCCACTTCATGGAAAGGCAAGTCCGGAGCAGGGGCCGACCCTCTGCAGAGGCCCTCAGCTGAAGCCCAGAGAATCTGGGCGTGCACATGCCGGGCTCCAGCCAGCTACAGGAAATGGGAAGGTGCGGCTTTGAGCCTCTAGAGTAATCCATGGCAGATCCTAAAAGGAAGTGGTTTTGAGAAGGGTCTTTTATTCTCATTGCTCACTACCCAAAACAGAGACAAACAAAAAACTCAGCACCCAAATCTTCAAGGAAGTGGCCTTTGTTCTACACCCCAAAAATACATAGGCCAGAATGCAGCTCCCAGTTGTTTGCAAGAGATTACAGACATAAGGATCTTGCGTCCACACGCGGCTGCCTCTTCCCTTCCTTGTGTCCGTCTCATTGACATAGAATTGGAGCCCTCTCAGTTCATGGTACCAGCTCCCTCACATAGACCAGGTAACGGGGAGCGGGAAGAAGCCTCCAGTCCTGGTTCTGCCACATTCTCTCTGTGACCTCGAGCATGTCCCGTAGCCTCTCCACGCCTTACCATTCTCATGTGTAAGCTGAGGATAGCAGTAGCACACCTGTCGGGGGTGTTGATGAGTCTCACAGGAGGTAATTTGCATGACACTTAACCCATGTCTGTGATGGGAAGCCCTCTGTGATGTCCCCACATTGCAGGAAGCCAGCTGACTTGAACGCCTCCATAAGCCATCAGGATTCAGCCTGTCCAAGCAGCTCGATTGATTCCCCAGCACAGTGAAGTCAGAGCTGGGCCTTTGATCTCTCACAAGGAATCAAAGCTGAGTTACAGCCTGGAATAGAGTTGCTGGCTTGCCTGGCCTGTTCTCCTCAACTCCCCAGGGCACCAAAGTATATGTAGCAAGACCCTGCATCTTCAGAGTCGCATTTTCCCCACCCCCTGCGGCCCCCAGAACAGGCCTGGGCTGTGCAGTTGTCTCAGCATCTCTGGCAGCTGCCCCCGGATGGCGGTGACGCACTCTGGTGTTCTTGCCCAGGCGCTCTCAGGGAGGGGAGCAGATGTGGCCGCCCGGGTTATTGGAAGTCATGGCACCCCTGTCATGGGAAGAAGTGCTCATGTTATCTTCAGGGAGTTTCAAGAAGTTTTTGGCTCAAGGCACCTAACTGTCAGCCACAAAGAAAGCATTGTGTCTTTGCTCTCTGCTCCCCTGCACCCAGGTTATTAAAGCACATTCCACCATTGTCAAGGCTTTGGCTGGAATGGCATGTTCTCTGCAGGGGCTGACCATTGGCACTGAACTGGAAGAACAAAAGCTCCCCTACCTCCCAATCCTAGCCTGCGGCTCAGTCCCCGCTGGCCCCCCAGGTCCCGTAAATTGGCTGGAGAATCTTGATGTGGAGAAAAGCCACACCTCCTCACCTAACCCAGGAGGGTGGAGGAGCTCTTTGAAGCTTTGCTTTCCATGACCACGTGGAACAAGTCTTGCCTGGGTCTTGTGCACAAAGGAAAGCACACGCTAAGATTCCCAGCTGGGTAAGTGCCCCGCAAAGTCAGGCCAGAATGCATGGCCACATTAAGCCTCTCTAGTTGACAGAGATGTCACTTGCCGAATGGAGGGACCTCCTCCTTCCTCTTAATGTTGCTGGAGCATATTGGAGAGGAAGTGGCTGTCCACCCAGAGCAGCCTTGAAGAGGCACTGTCAGAATGTTCCCTCCACCTCAGGTCTGGTGTGTGATGCACCTTAGCCCTGGCGTTAAAACCCTGGGCCTGCCTGCTGGCCTCCTGCTTCACTTCACAATGAATTTAAGTTTTGGGGAGTTCAGCCTGTTCATTCATTTAACAAATCCCGAGTTCCTGCTGTGTGCCAAGGCCTGGCCTGAGAACTGTGGATCGAGCAACAAAGAGTACAGCCCCTCCCCTGCACCCTGAGCCCCAGAGAATGCGGAGAGCAGCTGAGGGCAGTCGTCTGGGGCTTGGTTCTCTCTGCACTAACCTGGCCAGCCTGGCCCCGTCCGGCCTGATCCCCTGATGGTCCATGCACATGTGTTTACACTTGCATTGTTGACTGGGCTCCAGTTGCCTTTTTGGCAAAGCCGACAAGCACTCAAAGATGTTCAGATCTTTTCTGCTTGGCTCTTTCCCTCGGAATGTTACTCCAGTGTGCCCCTCTGTTCCCTTAGCCATTCTCTCAGGGGCTGTAATTTTAGTGCCATCCCCAATGGGTCTTTCCCCTATAGAGAGAGAGCAGGGGGCCAGTGAACTATAGAAGCAGCAAGGGAGATGGAATGTTTATGGGCTGGTCTTAGGCTGTCAGTGGCCTCGAGCGACCTTAAGAATATGCTTCTCATCACCCAGCACGATCCCACCTAGTTGGAAACCTTAAGTCCCTCTGTGTGCAAGTCCAAGCAGTCCCCAGCCAGGGAGACCAGGTGTTCTTTGACATCCCACACACATTAGCGCTCTCAGGGCATTGCAAAAGAGAGGACCTGGAGCCAAGGGTGGCAGCACAGGGCCTGGCAGGCGCTCTCGCCTTTACCAGAGAGCAGTACCTACTCTGTGCTCTGGGTCCCTGGGAAAGCTTGACTCTGGCCAAGAAGTGCTTAGTTTTCATTTTATCCCTCTTTAGATAGTTTTATTGGTGCATTATCATTATACATTGTGGTCATTACATTTCTCCATACTTTTATTGGTGCATTGCCATTATACATCAATACAGAGACACAGGCACACACACTCGCGGCATTTCCCTCCGTGTCCCGCCCACTCCCTCTCCTCCCTCCTCCTACGTGCCAGTGAGACTGGTAATACCTTTGTATGTGGACACAGCATTATTTGAACTGCTTCCTTCCTCAGTCCTCCTTTCCCTTCCCTAGATCCCTCCCTCACTCCCTTTCCACCATTCTGCTAATCTCCCGGTGTATCTGAAGTCCCTTTGTTTCCTCTTTTCTCTCTGGCTTCCACATATGAGAGAAAACATACAACCCTTGACTTTCTGAGATGGGCTGACCTCACTTAGCATAGTATTTTCTAGTTTCATTCATTTTCCTGAAAATGATATAATTTTCTTCTTTATAATTTTGTTGTTCTTTATGGCTGAATAAAATTCCATTGCGTGTATATCCCACATTTTCTTTATCCATTCATCTGTTGCTGGAAACCTAAGTTGATTCCATTATTTGGCTCTTGCGAACTGTGCTGTTTTGCCCTCTTGGAAGTAACTGCCTTTAATATGTAAAGACACAACTCAGCTGCCACGTCCTTTGAGGTAAGAAGGGAGCCCAGCAGTCGCACCTGGCACGGGGCTCTAAGCCCAGCCACAGTCTGGGTGCACCCGGCTGCCATTGCCTGTGTTCTCAGGCTACGTTTGTCCCCTTTCTGCAGAAGGCTCAGCAGCCCCATCCGCATGCCCCAGCTGCTCGGTGCCTCCCATCACCCAGCAAGCAAGCTCACACTCAGTAAGCTCCGCGTGGCCAGCCTCCTGGCTGGGTCCTCTGCACGCATTGCCTCTGTAAGCCTCAAGACAGGCCTATGGTACTAGGGATTGAACCCAGGGGCATTCTACCTCTGAGCTACACCCCCAGCCCTATTTTTTATTCTTTATTTTGAAAAAGGGTCTCACTAAGTTATGGAGGACTTCACTAAGTAGCTGAGGCTGGCCATGAACCTGCGATCCTCCTGTCTCAGCCTCCCAAGTACTGGGATTACAAGCATGCACCACCCGCTTGCCTGCCATCTCCATTTCTTTGTAAGCCACCTAAAATTTCCATGGGGAATGACTAGCTGACATAACCCATTTTTACCAGGAAAGCAAGTGAGGCTCGAAAACATGAAATATTGGTTAGCCTCCACCATACTGTCAGGACTTGATCTGATCTGTCTCTGCCCCTTTCTCTAAACTGCCTTCCTCCTCTGCCCTGCTGGAGAGGGGGCTAGACTGACATTCAAGTGCAGGATGGAAGGGCCCCAGTGAAGCCGCTTCCCTCCAGCAGATCTGTCACATGCATGATCCGTCTGGCCTGCCCAGGCCCAGCTGCAACAGTTAGGACCCACCAGGACAGAGGCTGAGGGGCAGTGCCATGCACAGGCCTCCCAGCTGCCACGGGGCAGAGCTGGTCCTCGACTCCAGACCCACCTCTTCCCCTGTCTCTGCTGCCTCTCTGGGTGGGTTTCAGTCACACCCAGAGTCAGGGTGAGGGGAGGGTGCCCAGCCTGGCGCCTCGCTCCCTGCGGTGGCAGAACAGAGGCACAATCCGCTGCGACTTGCCCGGTTGGCCCCTCTGGGAGGGGAGCTTTCTCCCCAAATCAAACACTTCATTAATTTGGGAACACAGGGATACTGTGTCGTTAACGATCTGCTGGAGCTTGTGTGAACTGGACGGTGCTGTTTTCTGCAGACTGGGGGAGGGCGTGGAGAGTTTCAGTAGGCTGGGAGGATTTTTCCATTGTGTTGTCATTTCTCCATTGATTGAGTTATCTCTTTGCTTACAGGTGGAGAGAGACTTTGAAAGGGAGTATGGAAAACTCCAGCAGTGAGTGTCCCTGAGGATGAGGCGGGAGGAAGGCCCCTGCCTCCTGCAGGTCTCCCTCCCCACTCCACTGTGGCCCAGGCAGTGGGCCCTTCACCTCCCCCATTAGCTCCTGGAAGCTCAGGCCCCCAGGCTGCCAGTTGCCCCCAACAGAGGGATGTAGGGGGGTACTTGGCCTCTGCAGAGCCTGCAGTCTGTGGGAAGAGTCCGAATGGAGTTCCCCTCCCCGGTGGGCATTCCAGAGTCAGCTCGGGCTTAACTCGGGTGGAGGGAGGAGGGGCCGGCACGGGAGGCTGGTACCCAGGCCTGCCCCTCCTCGCAGGCTGGAAGAGCAGACCAAGAGGCTGCAGAAGGACATGAAGAAGAGCACCGACGCCGACCTGGGTAGGTGGCCCCGCCCTGTGCCCGGCATGACAGGTGGGGACAGGGGGCTGACTTGGACGTTGCTGCACCTACTGCTCAGCCTTGTCGCTGAGAAGAGGCCTGAGGTCAGTCGTCACTCATGAGGTCACCACTTCCTACTACTCCACTCTGGCAGTGGTGGATACAAGGCTCTCCTGCGATTCTAGTTGGGATAGTATCTTGGTCAGCAGAAGCTTCTAGTTGCAGGGGCCTTCCTTGCCTTAGCATCTGGGCCTTCAGTTCGGGCTGGCCAGAGAAAAGCCTTCCCTTCTCCCAGAAATGAGATCCCTGGCCTCCCAGTGGCAACAGGAACTGAAGCTGTTGTACATTCAAGCAAGAGTTTGGGTTAAAGTCTAGGGCCAGACATACCACAGGATAATTTTGTCAATGCAAAGGGCACTGAAAGGTCTGTGGTGAGGGGGTCCAGCAGGTGCCAGGAAACAGCCAGGGCCTTGGGAGGTTTCTTGGCTGCAGAGGTCTTGTTTGAAACGAGGAGGAACTGGGCCCAGGAGCTCAGAGACAAAGGCAGCTCTGAAGTCTGGGAGCATGGAGAGGCCGTGTCCCCGGAGAAGCAGCGAGCAGCTGGAGCAGTGAGGAGCTGCTCCCTTACTGTCCCCACCCCAGAACCCCCAGCACTTGACCAGCAGCCAGGCACTAACTCCAACACCGCCTCTGCTGAACTGGCTGTGCCTCAGTTCCCTCATCAGGGAAATACAGGTGCTGCTGGTCCCCCCTGCTGGCTGGCTGGCCACGACAATGAATCAGTTGGTTACTGAAAAGCACTAAGAGCAGCACCAGCATGTGTCACCTGTCAGTGAGGGCCAGCTCCCATTGTCCACAGCAGTGTTGGCAATCACACAGGCTCCCTGGCCAGGTGGACCTCAGTGACTCTTCAGCTTCTAGAATGTGTGTGTGTGTGTGTGTGTGTGTGTGTGTGTGTGTGAGAGTGTGAGAGAGACACTGAGGATCAAAGCCAGGGGCAGTCTACCCCTGAGCTACACCCCCAGCCCAATTTTATTTCTTATTTGGAAACAGAGTCTCACTAAGTTGCGGAAGTTCTCGCTAAATTGCCGAGCCGGTTTCGAACCGCGATCCTCCTGTCTCAGCCTCCCAAGTATTGGGATTACAAGCGTGCGTCACCATGCCTGGCTGCATATCATGTTAGGATAGGACCTGAGAGACTTGGGTTTGACCAGGCCTCCCCACCTTCTTTCACTTGACAAATGCTGATTGAGAACCGACTTGTACCAGGCATGCGTCTCAGAGCTAGGGATTCAACAGCAGAAGGCACAGAGGGAAGACAGGAGAGTTCAATAGACATGCGTTACAGATCCCTGCAATAACCAGTGCTATGAAGAACAAATCGGGATGGAGAGTGATGGGGTGCTGCCCATGGGAGGCCTCCCTGAGGAGCTGTCCCTCCCACACAGTCCTGAAGGGTGAGGGATTAGTCCATGCACATGCATCTGAGGAACAGTGCCTCAAACACAGGCAGGCCAGCAAGTGCAGAGGCCCTGAGGTGGAGCAGGCTTGACCTCGGGGGCTGCTTGCACTGACCCAGAGGCTCAAGCGAGGCAGTAGTGGAATGGAGGCTCTGTCTTCAGTTTGTTTGGCCACACAACCCTCGTCATAATGCTGCACGGTGCTATGAAGCACTTTTCATAGACATTTTACTCACCCTCGCCTCTAAACTTGACATTGCTGGGATGTGAGATGTCCACTTTTTTTTTTTTTTTTTTTTGCAGTACTGGAGATTGAACTCAGGGGCATTCTACCTCCGAGCTATATCCCCAGCCCTATTTTTTATTCTTTATTTTGAAACAGGGTCTCACTAAGTTGCGGAATGCCTCACTAGGTAGCTGAGGCTGCTGCGAACCCAGATCCTCCTGTCTCAGCCTCCCAAATGCTGGGATTGCAAGTGTGCGCCACCACACCCGGCCTGAGATGTCCACTTTTTAAAGGAGGAAACGGTCTAGTTCCATTCCTTTGTCTCAGGGTACAAAAGCCTTTCTCTTCTGCCCTCTGACCCCGTCTCACTTGTCCTCTCAGGATTGGCATTGCTGCCTCCATGAGCAAAGTCCAAATGGGGGCGGCATCATGGCCTCCAGAGGCCATCCAGAGGGCACAGGGCAGCAGGCAGCTCAGGGTGGCACTAGGGAGCCACCCCAGTCCTATGTGGTAGGCAGTAAAAAAGATAGGTCAACAATTTGGATTTTCTCATTTTCATCCAGATGTTAAGGCACAGCCAGCTACTTATATAAACACATCTTTCCTGCAAAGGGCACTTTGAGAAGCTGATCAGAGGGAAATGTGCCTTCCATGGGAGAAATATGCCTTCCCCACCACGACCACAGCCCAGCAGAGCTGCCCTCCCATGCACAGAGGGCCCATCCCTTTGGTCTGGTCCCCAGAGCCTCGAGCCAGTGCTAATCTCAAGGAGAGAGGCTGGTCTGAACATGGCCTGCACCTCACTCCTGGCCCCTCACATCTCCAGGCTAGGCATGACCCAAGCCAAGGGTCAGGCTGAGGAGGGAGTCTGCTTTGTGTGTCTTGCTTTGCATTGCCAACATGGCGTCTGTTCCAGCAGGGGAGGTGCTGTGGCCCACTGCTCCCCTTCCTCCTCCTCAGGCAGCTGCCCTGTCAGAGCAGGAATGGAGTGAAGACTTGTATTCTTACTGAGTCGCTCTGGAACCAAGTAGAACATCAAGCATCCATGAGGAGACCAAGGTTATGGGAAGCTTAGTCTCCTAACGGAGAAATCAGGATGGGGTGGGTGGCTCCCGGAACCTGGGACCCCTGGCCCCAGAGTGAGGAGCAGACAGCGGGCAGAGAAAGCTCTGCTGAAGAGTGCTCTGGGAGCACGTGGCAGAGCCTCCCAGCCGCACTGAGAGTCTCGCAGGCACATTGGTGCAGCAGGATTGCTGGTGGCTCATGACAGTGCAGATCGATGGCCCGCCCCCAGCTCTGATTCACCGGGTCTGGGAGAGGCCTGGGGATACGTCCCTGATGCCTTCCCAGGTGAGTCTGGTGCAGCTGGACCGGGGACAGAGCCACTGACCCTGACGGTTGAGGGAAACTGAATTATACCTGTGCTGACCACGGAATCTCCTGCTCTCCCCAGACAGGTTCTGAAGTCCCCAGCCATTGTTCTAGAAAAAAAAATATGACCTTTTTTTCAGAAAAGGTAGATGGCTTTCAGAGTGATGAGTCTCTGAATCATACATGCCAGAGGCTGTACCAGGACCTCAGGTATTCTTACTGAGTCGCTCTGGAACCAAGTAGAACATCAAGCATCCATGAGGAGACCAAGGTTATGGGAAGCTTAGTCTCCTAACGGAGAAATCAGGATGGGGTGGGTGGCTCCCGGAACCTGGGACCCCTGGCCCCAGAGTGAGGAGCTTTAGTACCCTCACCTTCTCTAAGGTGCAAAGCCCACCAGCCTCAGGGGCTACGCAGGACTGGCCACGCCCTGGCCAGCCCCCACAGAGGAGAAAGGAGCGTGAGCTGGGGCGGGGGACCAGCGCCCTCTTGACCTGCGCGTGGTGTGATTCTAGGCCCAGTTCCGCCCAGGCCAGTGGCCTGGGAGACGCAGTTCATTGACTTCTCATGGTTCCAGCAAACACTAAGGCCTGAAGATTTGAGGGCCCTAGGAAAGAAACAGAAATGGAAGAAAGCAGAAAGCCCCCCACGTACACACTTTTAGGATCCTTTTTCCCACAAATATGAAGAAAAAATAGAAGACGTTTTACAGAAATTTTCCAGCTTTACTCAGGTTTTTATTATCTTTTAATTATGCCATATGTGATCATTTCATAATCAAATCAATTTATGCACAATGTTTGTTCCTAAACCTACAAAGTCACTTCACAGATTTGAGAAAGTGTTTCTTCCTTGCTTCACCATTTCTGGAAGTTTACATTTCCAGCCTTCTCCCTCATTTGGCCTTTTACTGGGTGACTGCAGCCCTCTCCTAGATTCCAGAGGAGCCCAAGGCACCCAGGATGAGCCAGCTGGCCACCCAGGGCCTCCGTCTCCTGACCCTCATGGAGAGGCAGGCCCTGCTCAGGGCTCGTTGCTTCTCGCATAGAGTGGAAAGGAGGGTTACATCTCTGATCAACTCAGAGGTGGGCCTTTGTGGATTCTAAGGCACATTTTCACATTTAACATCTCTGAAATCAGAATCCCATAACATTTTATTGGTATGTCCTGATTTGATTGGCAGCAGGATTTTTGTTTCTTTCTTAGTGGTTTATACAGCAACTGTGTGGCTTACATTGATAGTGTCTTGGCCTGGGGGATATAGCTCAGTGGTAGAGTGCTTGTCCAGCGTGCACTAGACCCTGAGTTTAATCCCCAGCACCCCAAAACAGTTGATAGCAACTTGAATTCAGTGACTTACAAATAGTTTTTTAAGAATGCATTGCAAAGCCAGGCGTGGTGGTGCACGTTTGTAATCCCAGTACTTGGGAGGCTGAGACAGGAGGATCGCAGGTTAGTGAGACCCTGTTTCAAAATAAAGAATAAAATAGGACTGAGGGTGTAGCTCGGAGGTAGAATTCCCCTGGGTTCAATCCCCAGTATCACCAAGAAAAAAAAAATGCATTGCAAAACTTGACCTCTAAAGCTCAGGCCAGGCTCCACTTCAGTCCTTCATTCTGCCCCTTTAGAATTTTGTTTGCAAATAATAGAGACCTGAAACAAATATGGGACCAAGAACCTCAGCGACCAATAGGTCTCCATCCTGCCTCTGAGTTCCCCATGACTTATAGGCTCCCATATAGCCCACAAAACCTAAAATTTTTACCCTTTAGCCCTTTACAGTTAAAGTGTATAAACTTTATCCTGGCGTAAACTGCAGCACTGTTACTTATACACATAAGGGAAACCTACACCAAGCCTCACAGCCATACCACCTGGGAGGCTTTTGAAATGTCTATTCTTGGGTTCCCACTTTACTGGATTGGAATCTTTGGAGCCAAAGATATGTATATTACAGCTTCCCACCCAGATGATCTTAGTGTAACCCAGAGTTTAGAAAATTAAGTCATTGTGCCAGGTGTGGTGGTACACACCTGTAATCCCAGTACTTGAGAGGCTGAGACAGGAGGATCACAGGTTTCAGGACAGCCTCAGCAAGTAGTGGGGCTCTCAGCAACCCAGTGAGACCCTTTTTCTTTTCTCTTCTTTTTTTTCAATTGGCACAGTCATACATCTTTGTTAGTTACAAGCTAGTAGAGGCATACATGCACACATCTCTCATTTAACCCTTCCCCAATTCCCACCCTACTCCCTCGCCCTTCTTCTCAAGTTCAGTTTAGTGGTCGACTCTGATATGTTTGTGAATGTACATCATGTGCATTAGGGTGCCCCCCATCACCTTCACTTAAGTCACTTTCTCTCTTCTAAGGTTTCTTCTTCATCTGGAGTCCCTCTCATGTCCCACTTCCTCCCTAGCTCCCGCATATTAGGGAGAGCATACGATTTTTTAGTTTTTGTGACTGACTAATCACACTTAGCATAATGTTTTCCAGTTCCATCCATTTCCCTGCAGATAACATGATTTTGTTGTTCTTTATGGCTGAGTAAAATTCCATTGTGTACATATCCCATAGTTTTGTAATCCATTCATCTGTTGATGGACATCTTGTCTAGTTCCATAGTTTGGCAATTGTAAACTGTGCAGCTATCAACATAGATACACATGCGTCGGTCTGATAGTTTGGTTTCCATTCTTTTGGGTAGATACCCAGAAGTGGTATTGCTGGATCATATGGGAGGTTCATTCCCATTCGTCTGATGGTCCTCCATACTGTTTTCCAAGTGGTTGCACTAATCTGCAATCCCACCAACAATGTATTGGGGTTCCCACTTCTCCACACCCTCACCAGCATTTGTTGTCATTTGTGTTTTTGATGATTGCCATTCTAGTTGGGGTTAGGTGAAATCTCAAGGTAGTTTTGATTTGCATCTCTCTGATTGCTAATAATGTTGAACATTTCCTCATACATTTATTGGCCATTTGTATTTCTTCTTTTGTGAAGTGGTGAGACTCTTTTTCAAAAACAAAAAATAAAAGAGGTTGGGGGTGTAGCTTTTAAGTAGAATGCCCCTGAGTTCAATCCCCAGTACCACAACAACAACAAAAGAAGAACAAATCATTGCAACCCATAAAGCCTCACAAAAGAATTCATTGGCACAGTGTTAGATGGTCAGAAATGAACATTAGCTGGGCGTGGTGGCGTACCGCACGCTTGTAATCCCAGCATTCGGGAGGCTGAGACCGGAGGACCTGGGTTCGAGTCCAGCCTCAGCTACCTAGTGAGGCACTCCACAACTTAGTGAGACCTGGTTTCAAAATAAAGAATAAAAAATAGGGCTGGGGGTGTAGCTCGGAGGTAGAATGCCCCTGAGTTCAATCCCCACTACTGCAAAAAAAAAAAAAAAAGAAATGAAAGTTAAACAGTGGTGCATGCCTATAATCCCAACAACTGAGGAGACTGAGGCAGGAGGATCACAAGTTTGAGGCCAGCCTGGATAACTTGGCAAGACCCTCTTTCAAAATAAAAAGGGGGTGGGGATGTAGTTCAGTGAAGAGCTATTCTGGGTTCAATCCCCAGAAACACACACTCACGCTAAGGATTAGTGCCGTATGGCTCTGTGGTACTTTGTAGCTTCGATAGCCGTGACATGGAAAGAGGTCAGGGGTTGTGGGCCCCTGGATCACACATGGGAGGCCAGGGAGCACTGAGGAGACCTTGGGCCTGTCCATCACAGGTTCACCATGCTCTGACTTCTTACAGCCATGTCAAAATCCGCCATGAAGATATCCCTGGACTTGCTCTCCAATCCCCTCTGTGAGCAAGACCAAGACTTTTTGAACATGGTGACAGCCCTGGACACAGCCATGAAGCGGATGGATGCCTTTAACCAGGAAAAGGTGGGCAGGTCTTGGTCCCTGGCCAAGCTCTCCCTCCTTGTCCCCTCTGTGCCCGTGTCTTGGGGGAGTGCCACACGTTGGCCTTAACTGGGCTGTGTCCTCTTCTGTGGCTCCTGTGAGGCAGACCTTGGGGGTACTCATGGTAGCTCTGCTCAGCCAAGCTCTCTAGCTGCCCACCTGGCCATCTGCTGAGCAAGACCAGCGCAAGCCTTGGCCACAGCACTGACAGGATGGGCCTGCCTGTCCCTCCCCAGTGCCCATCCTGCCCTTGCTCCCGGGGTCCTTGCAGGTCTGTCTGCTGAGGACTCTGACGCCCCCCCTTGTAGGAAGAGTCTGACTCCCCCAGTTTTAATGCCCTTGGGCTTTTTTCTTTTGACAGGTGAACCAGATCCAAAAGACTGTGATTGAACCCTTGAAAAAGTGAGTAAGATCTTCGGGGGACAGGGGCCTCAGGGCCCTCAAGGGAAAGGCAGGTCAGCTGGCTCCTTGGGGACCAAGCAGCCTGTCCCCAGCTTCCCATGGGGAGGGACAGGAAGCTCAGCAGGGGCCACAGCCACCGTGTGTGTCTGCCTCTCAGCGCCAGGGCTCTTGGCAGCTCCAGAGCATTGGGCCCCAAGTGCCCAGACCTGCTCCCAGGGCAGAGACCTGCCGGTCGCCCCGTGGCGCCAGACGCTGCTCCGGTGGTCGCATGGCCCTTCCCTCTCTGCTCCTGGCTGGGGCCTGAGGGGCCGGGGCTGGCTGAATTCAGCTAGCCGAGATCTTGGCCAGCCCTCAGCGGACATGAGCGAGGCCTTTCATCTCAGCCGATCGCGAGTGCAGCTGCCTGCAGCACTCGGCTCTGGAAACGCACGCGGGGGTGGCCGCACACGGGGAAGGGCGCAGCAGCAGGGTCCTGCCTGCGGAGGTCCCCTCGCTGGTGACCTGTGAGGGCCAGGAATTCTGCAAGGCTCGGCTTTGCTCTGGCCGGCCCTGGTCAGTGATCAGGCAGGCCTGTTCCTGAGTCCCTGGGGTGAGGGAGCTGAAGCCTTGAAGCTCCCGAATCCTTCCTCTCCCCTGGCCTCTCCCACTCGGCTCTGACCTAGAAAGGCTCGAGCTCCAGCCCAGCAGCTGCACTTTATTACCTCTTCTGTGGTGGTCCCTGGCAGTTGCCTTGCCAGGCCCTGGGTAATGAGGCTCAGCTTAATTATCATTAGGCTGGATCCGAGCCTGGAGGGAGATGAAGAGAGCAGTTTTTGATCCTCCAGCCCCTGGTGTTGGGGGTTGTTGAGCTGTTCCTACCCTGTTCAGGTCCAAGGGGCGGGGTTAGGAAAAGCCTTAACCTCGCAAGCGCTTCTTCCTAGGCTGGGCCTGCAATGGGAGGCCGAGTCTGGTGCAGCAAGGGATTTCTCTCCTGCCTCCTACCCTGCCACCCCAGCCCGCTGCCTCCCAGTCACGCTCATGGAGCTGGGGGCAGAACCTGCCCGACCGCTCGTGGACTTCAGGCCCAGTCTCCAGGACAGAGATTCAGAGCTGGGTGGAAGGAACGCAGGCAGAGCAGACCCTACCCACAGAGGATCCTGTGTGCCAGGGCTGCGGGGGTCCCAGAGGTAGCCCCCAGGGCCCCCGGGGCTGGCAGATCAAGGCAAGGCACCAGCGAAGAGAGCTGGGGGTTGAGTCTCTCAGTTCGATTTCACAACCAGCGAGGCAGCCTTGAAATCGGATCCCTGGCTTCTGCCACCAAATGGAGAGAAACCCCGGCTACTCCCCACCACCACCTGCCAGGAAGGTGGGGGTGTGGCAGAGGGGGCGGCCACCGTCTCAGCAGCAGATCCGCTGACCCCTGCGTGAGCCCTCGGGCCTGCCTGGCCTCCTGGCTGGCTTCTCCTGCGTCCTGCTGCCAACATGCCATCTCCCCTGACCACGAAAACCGCCACTGCCTGTTGCCTCCTCCCCACTTGCTTCCCCCTGCCAGGAGAGAAGCTCTCAGGGACCCCAGCACCGGAAACAGGAAACTACAGCTTTCCTGTCCTCTGATGAAGATCATGGCCACATGGCCACCCTGCCACCCCCAGCCTCCCCCGGGGGGCTCGGCCTCTAATCCCCCGGTCCCTGGCCTGTTCCCATGTCGGATGGGGATGCTTTCAATTTCCCTTTCCTGGTGGGTGGAAGATCCCGGCTGTGTGGGCACAGATGAGGAATGGCAGGCATTCCCCACCCGGCCGGCTGCTCCCAGCCCACCTCCCAGCCGGCCTCTTTCCCTCCCCACTCTCCCAACACCCCACGCTTAGCCTCCCTGGGGAGCCAGCTTGGTGCTGAACCTCAGGCGTCCTCATGGGTCGAGCTTCGGTGAGGGCCGGGCGCGGGCCTAGCCCATCCTCCAGTCTTCCAGGATAAATGTGAATCAGACCCTAGGCGCGTACAGCCCGGGGGAGTGTGCTCACTGCGCTCGGCGTGGCACCATGAAGTGGAGAAGGTGCCCCAGCCCCACCACTGGATGCGTCCTCTGGAAAGAGCTGAGCCGACCATGTGTGGCAGAGCCAGTGCCCGGCACAGGGCCGCAGGTCTGGGTGGGCTCGGCGTGTACAGGGAGGTGCAATGTCTCCCATCTCACCACTGATTGTGGAGAGACAGACGAAGTGGAGAGGGTCTCACTTCTAGGCCGTGTTTTTTTAGGCAAAACAGTAAAAGTACAGGCTTTGTGCCTCCCGGAGAGCCAGGTCTCCCCGCCACTGTGCTGCTTGCCGAGGAAGTCGGCAGGTGCCTCTCTGGGGTCCCAGGGGTACATCTGCCTGTCTTCACCCTTCCCTGCTGGCACCCCGACCCCTGACCTGAAGGTGTGGAAGCCAGTTCTCGTCTGGGGTGGGTCGTTTGGACATGCTTCTGCACACTGCCCACCACCTGGGCTGGCAGAGAGCAGGGCCGGGCAGGGGCTGGCATCCTGCTCCCCAGCGGCCATTCCTTCTCCCTCAAGTGTAGAAGGGTGTGACACCTATTCTTGCCCGGGTGACCTCAACCCCAGGCCCAGAACCCCCCAGACACCCGTCATTTATGAGTGGTCCGTCTGCAGTGGCCTGAGGCGGCCAAACCTCCGTGACCACTGGGTTTGAGACAGAAGTTGTTGTGGGGAGCACCTGGTTCGGAAGGGGTCTTGCTTCGGGAAGGCTGACGAGGAGGAGCCTGTGGTCTTGGGAAGCAACCAGTAGACACAGCCAGCCTGGCGCTTCCTGTCCCCCGACCCACGCCCAGCTCAGCCTCACTGTAGCCCTCACAGGCTGGCTGGGTCATTCCACTTAGCGTTCCTGCCTGACTGTCCTTGGGGTTGACAGCCATGGAAAGAGCTGCAAGTGCCGTGGAGCTCGCAGGCCCCAGGGGTTGCCTGACCAGCCAGCATGATGCTGGCCCCACACCTGAGTCCTGCACCACACACTCTGCTTCACTCCTTTCGCTGCCCCTTCCTGAGGACATGAGCTCCGCGTGAGGGGACTGTGGCCAGAGCAAGAGCACGCCACCTGCTGCCTCCTGTCGGTCCTGTTCCTGCACTGTCCCCGTTCCTGCAGCCACCCAGCGCCTCCCAGGCACTGAGGCCACCCAAGTAGTGGGTTGCGCCTGACAAGAGGATCAGACAGCTGCTTGAGGACCCCTTGTCCCCATGCGGTGGAGGGAGAAGGCAGCATGGTAACTTCTCAGGCCCAATCACACCTGCCCCTTAGGGCCACACACTGCTCAGCTGCGCAGGAAGGGAGGGAGGCTCCTAGCAGCTGAAGCTCCCCATCACACAGCTGTCTTGGGCAAGAGCAATGAGACAAGCTTCTCCAGTAGCATTACCACTTCCGTGTCCCTCCGTGGGACACCACGTGTCCTGGTGGCGTCTGGTCCCCGCATCCAGTCTGCACAGTGCTGAGTAGGCCAGCATCTTCCACCTGACAAGTCAATCACATATTGGTTTGGTTACCGTCTGGACTAAGGGTTTAGAGAAGTTCTGGTAGTCTAATCCCTTCTTTAGTGTTTTCAGTTAGGTAGTGAGGCCATTATTAAGTTAGAGGAATTGGTTTTAGGGTTGTCTTTTGAGGATAAATATTTTGCTTTATCATAACCTACTCACTGGGTCTCTAGCTTAATTTGAAATGTCGATTTAATGCTTGGCCAAGTTTATATTCTCTGTTCTCTGGCAAAAGTGTTCATTACTCTTACCTGACATGTACTCTTGATTTGTTGAGGCTTTTAAATACCCAATTCATGGACACATCCCATTAAGAGGCAGATTTGGGAAATCATTCTTCGTGTGGTATCTCGGCTCCTGGTGCGTGTGAAAGGCTGACCTTGGCCACTGATTTGCTGATTGAGGTTCCAGTGAGGAGAACCCCAGCCCCTTGCTTCTTCCTGCCCTCGTCTTTGATCCTCTTTGGGTTTCTCCAGGAGGAGCTAACTCTTGTAGTCTTGGGTCACCAGTTCTGCCTCTCCAGAATTGTTGGGTCTCTCGGTTGCATGTCCAGATCTGGGCAAGTTCACGGGGCTCCCGGCTGGCATGGCACATGCCTCGAGTGAAGGACCAGCCCCCCAGCAGCAGGGAGACCATTGCTGCCCCTCAGGGTTTTGCATTTGAGGAAGCTGCCCCATGTTTTGTACTTCTAGGAAACCTGCTTGCAGGGCTGCCTCACCTCCAACCCTCATACCAGTCAAGGAGACAAAGCAGCACTCCTGCCTGGGTCACAAGAAGTGGCCCTGCACTGGGCCTGTCCCAGGATACCAGGTCCCTTCATAGTTAGGACAGTACTAGTCCCAGTGGTTATGTCCCCGGGGGCCCAACTGCAGAAAATACCCAAAGCGCTGAAAATGCTGCTGCTCTTTCTATACGGCCCGCTCCTCTAAGTGGTTCCCACCGTGGTCCGTCCCAGTCGTGGGGTGGAGGAGGTACCTGGGTCATTTTCCTAAAGCATCTGGTTCGTTGGCTTGCCCTTTCAGTGCAGGGCCGCAGCATCTCTGCTTTTCCCCTTCTTGGCGCCTGGGGCAGGGGGAGGGGGGAGTACTTCCAGTTTCAGTCCTGGGACCTGCCAGTGGCACTGGGAGGTCGTGCAAAGGGTGCCAGGCAGTGAACTCAGAAAACCTGAGTTCTCTTCTGGACCATCTCGGCCTGGTTGTGACTTTGGGCAAGTCGCGTGTCATCTCCCTGGCCTCAGTTCTCCCAGTTTTTTTGTTTGTTTGTTTTTGGTTTTTTGTTTGTTTGTTTGTTTGTTGCGGTACTGGAGATTGAACTCAGGGGCATTCTACCTCCGAGCTATACCCCCAGCCCTATTTTTTATTCTTTATTTCGAAACCAAGTCTCACTAAGTTGTGGAGTGCCTCACTAGATAGCTGAGGCTGGCCGCAAACCTGGATCCTCCGGTCTCAGCCTCCCGAATGCTGGGATTACAAGCGTGCACCACCACGCCCGGCTCCTCTCCCAGTTTTTAAAATGAAGGTATCGACTGACTTCCAGGAAGTGTCTGGGCCCTGCGGTCCTCTAGTGTCCTCTAGTGCAGTGTCTGGAGTGGTGAGGCTCAGAGGGTGTGGGAGCACAGGTAGGACGAGGGGTCGCTCACCCATGCCCCATTGCATGGTGCTGAAGTCCAGAGGGTGGCGCCCCGGCCTCCCCACCTGTCCTCTCTGCGTGACTGCTGGTCGCATAGTCTCCAAGGCCTCATCTCTTTGCTCCTGGAGCAGGGGCCTGGCACTTAGTAGACACTCCATACGCACTTTGAGTGGCTGCAGGGCTGCGGGGCTGCCCCTGGAATGGGCCGAATCCACCCAGATTGTGCTCCACAGGTTCGGGAGTGTCTTCCCCAGCCTCAACATGGCGGTGAAACGGCGAGAGCAGGCCTTACAAGACTACAGGAGACTGCAGGCCAAGGTGGAGAAGTACGAAGAGAAGGAGAAGACAGGGCCGGTGCTGGCCAAACTCCACCAGGTGCCCGGGGAGTAGGGACGGGCGAGGCAGACAGCGGGGGAGGGAAGGGGTGACCAGAGGCCTCTGCAGCAAGTGCCTCCCTTCACTGCGACCAACAGAACCCAGGCACGAGCTGCCCCTCCCCCAGCGTGACACCAGGGTCTCCTTCCCCAGGCCCGAGAGGAGCTGCGGCCCGTGCGGGACGACTTCGAGGCCAAGAACAAGCAGCTCCTGGAGGAGATGCCGCGCTTCTACGGCAGCCGCCTCGACTACTTCCAGCCCAGCTTCGAGTCCCTGATCCGAGCACAGGTGAGATGGTGACCTCACACCCAGATGGTGACCAGGTGCTCTTCCCTTGGGAGCTAGCTTTACACGGACAGCCGCTCCTCCCCACCCCCAGGCGCTGCTCAAATTCATTCAGTACCAGGGTCCAGGGCCCTGGCATCCATTGCTCTTGGGTTAATCCCAGCCATCGGATGGGGTTTTGTTTAATCATTCTTCCCTTGAGTTCTCCCTCTTCTCATATTTACTTTTTTTTGGGGGGGGGGGGTACTGGGGATTGAACTAAGGGGCATTCTACCTCCGAGCTATACCCCCAGCCCTACTTTTTATTCTTTATTTTGAAACAGGGTCTCACTAAGTTGCGGAGGGCCTCACTTGGTAGCTGAGGCTGGCTGTGAACCCGGATCCTCTGGTCTCAGCCTCCCAAATGCTAAGATTACAATTGTGCGCCACCACGCCCGGCTCATATTTACTATAAGCAGAACCTTCAGCCACCACTTTGGCTGGGCAGGTTCTTTGCCTGAGTGGTCCAGGAGGAGGAGGGGTCTACAGGCCTCTTTTTTGGAGACCCAGGAGTCTCCTTTTAGCAGACCATGGTGGGGAGGGAGTTTTGACTTCCCAAGGAGGATGTCACTGAGTCCCAGGAGGAGCCATGCTCGGCTGCTGCCTGTCACTGGCTACGCTGGCCCCCTAGTGGAAGGGCAGGTGGGGCGCAGGCTGGTGGGGGGTGCTTCCCACACCAGCCTGCATTTGGGCCAGGCCACTGGCAGGACTGCACTGGCCAGAGCTGTGTCTCCTGCAGGTGGGATGGTGTATAGCTCCAGCCCTCCCCACCCTATGTGCTAGCCTTTAGAATGATTCTCCCTGCTGGCAAGATTGGAGATGTTGGGGTGTCAGAACCCTTCCCACCTTTCACCAAGTCACCAAGCAGAAGGCTTCTGGTCCCCGGCCACCTCCGCCTGATGCGAGTGTTCTTGGCTGGGTATCTGGTGCCCTCTAGTGGTCATCATCATCCCTTACAGATTCCAGTCACAGGTGCCCCAGAAAAGCCTGGTTCTCACCTCCCAGTCTGCATCTTTGGAGAGCCCCCAAAGCCATAGGGTGGCATCAGAAGCACGAGTGGGATTTATGCTGTAGGTGAGACTTGCTAGTCACCCAAGTCGTTGATCTCCTGCCATCTCTAGGGGGCAGGGAGACAGCCACCAGCTGGAGAAAGGGGTTCCTCCCACACTTGCCCTGGAGGTGAAGGCCTCCGTCCTGTAGCTGCACCCTTAAGCAGGGAGGAGTGGGCTGCAGGAGACCACTGCCTCCCCTTGCCTTTGTTGTCACCGTCTCCACTTCGGCCTCCAATGCCCTGTATACCGCCTTGCACCTGCCCACTGCCCTCCTGTGGCTCCAGGATGTGCCAAAGCTGAGTTCGCGGGCTGGGGGTGCCCTGTAGCCAAGCACTGGGGGAGCCACGCTGTTTACTGCCTCCTCTGTGCCAGCCTCCTCCTTACCCGGCTGCCACTGCCATTAGTCACTAGAGAAGTGAGCATTCCTGGTGACTCACCAGGCAGTGCAGCCTGGGCAGGGGCTTGGGGCCACCCCCTGCCCTCTCCCCAGTAATTGCCCCAGGTTCTCGGTTCCTGAGCTGACAGTAGCAGCAGTAGGTTGGGCCCATCCCCAGCCGAATTGTCTAGAGACTTCCTAGGATCAGCTCAGCCCTGGCCCTGCCACACAGCCCAGCTGCTAGGGTAGAAACAGCCCTCCTCCTGCGAGGAGCTGGAGTGTCTGAAGAGCGTGGCGCACTCATGACAGTGCGTGCTTTCCCTCGGTCAGGAGGCAGAAACAAGGCTGAAATGGCCGTGGTCCTCGGGCTCCTCCACCTGCGCCGGCCTCTCATCCTGTGTCCCCTCCCACCCTCCAGCCAGCACTGACCTGTGGACATGAGCCAGTCACTGCAGAGTTTAGGCCAGACACAGTGGTGGGGCAGGAGTGGAAGGCTGTATGGCATCACCTCCCTCGCCTTGACTTCTAGAACTGGTTCTCCGTGCTTTCTCTTTCCCATGGATAAAACCCCTGGGCTTCTCTCCTGGCTTAGAAAATAATGAAGCCCGAGCATGGGGCCTGCCGCTCTACAGCCTGTCGCTCTCTGGCCTGGCTCTGGCCGTGTTGGCATTCCTGCCCACACCAGCTCCTGGGGAGTGAACCAGGGGCTCAAAGGGCAGCCCCTCCACTCCCAACCTCTCCAGGGCCCCATTGCCTCCCCGTGGTCTTGGCTGCAGCCTTGCTCTGCAGTGAACTTTCTAGAAGGCCTGGGGCTGTGGCTTAGCCCTTTCTGCACCACCAGGTAGTTCAGGGAGATGGGGTAAGAGCCGGGGAGGTGATGAAGGAGCACGTAGGCACAACCCCCTAAGCCTGCTAACAGCAGCCCAAGGGCCTGGCCCTGCTTGTGCTCCTGGGCTTGGCAGTGCTGAGCTTGGACACCCAGCACTCTGGAGCCCAGCTCTTGTGGACAACTCTTTCCTCCTGCCCAGGTGGTGTACTACTCAGAAATGCATAAGATCTTTGGAGACCTGACCCAGCAGCTGGACCAGCCAGGCCACTCGGACGAACAGCGGGAGCGAGAGAACGAGGCCAGACTGAGCGAGCTTCGCGCCCTCTCCATCGTGGCTGACGACTGACTCCTGAGAGACAGGCACTCTCTAATCTTTGCCCTTTGCAGCTCCTCCCACGGGCTGCCAGGTTGGGGGCAGAGGTGGCCCTTGCTCTACCTCACTGATCCTTTGACCTGAGTGTCTCCATTCCCTTGAGCCTGGCACCAGGAGCCAGACAGGCTGCTGTCTCCCTGCCCACAGCCCTAGACACAGGTAAGCAGTGTAGAAAATGCCCGAGGGCTGTTTTGCTTCCAGAACCGTCCAGAGTCCGCCCTGGCCTTGGGCCAGAGCGAGCTTCAGCCCTTGGGAGGGCCTGCGTGTCATCAGTGAGGGTTGTCAAAGTTGAGGGTCTTGGCTCTGCTTGCATGGTGGGGACTGCATCTACCTCCAGAAGACGAATCCTGGCGAGTCTGCTGGCCCCTCATTGCTTTCCAGAGCCTCACTTTTCTGGATGAGGTGCAGATACTGTCTTGGGGAATGGAGGGCTGGGGTCCTTCAGCCTCAGCTGACCCCTCACTCCAGCATGATAAAGGCTGGCCAGGCCCTAGGTCTTTGTGTTCCCCAGGTAAGGGACTCAGTGTAACTGTCTAGCCACACAGAATGTCACACAACAGCCCACAGAGGCTTCAGAGCAAGACCAGTGGTTTATGTCTCACCTGGATACTTGGAGTTTTATTTTTTCAAGTAAAATTTCCAATAAAATATCCACCTAGTATTGTGCTGTAACTCACAAAGAAGAGAACCCCCGCAGCTCTTGCGGGTCCTGCCACTTACCAGAGGGCTTCCACTCCGTCCCCACAGGCAAAGGCCTGGGTGCCACGGCCCAGGAGAGCCACCCAGGGGCCAGTGGACTCTGGGCTGGGACCAAGAGGGCACTAAGCACCTGGAAGAGGCACGGGGAGAGCTCCGAGGACACACTTAGTTTGTTTTTGACTTTGGTTTATTTAAAAAACAAAAAGCCAAAATAAAACAAAACAACTTTATATACAAAGTCAAACTGAAACCACGGATTATGGAAAGAGGCGAGAATTACGGGTAACGGGAAAAGGCTGGGCCAGAGCCAATACCACATTCTGAACACAGGAGCCGGGGAAAGAAGTGCTGGTTTCTTCTGGCAAGTCTGGGGTGGCTGGAACACAGTGTTCTGTTGGCAGCCTCGGCCCAGCGCTGAGAGCTTCCTAGCATAGGCTCCATTCCCACCACGACCACCAGAGTCCCCCCAGGAGTCAGTGCCTGGAGCCGACAGGATTTGTGCCATCCCGAGGAAGGGGCTTCTTAGCCCCCGCCAGACTCCACTCTTTTCCTTCAGTTTATTAGCATCAGACTTTGTCACAGGCTGGAATAGCCTTTTCCTCCCCTGTCTTACTCTAATCTGGAAGAGGACAGGAGACAGCACAAGACTACAAGGGCCCTGGGAGAAATTCCAAGGTTGAGGGCAAAATGACAGTCTAGGGATGCAAAAGATGTTATATTTAGTTGTAGCTGGAATTGGGGTTCCTCACACATCCATTCACATAGCGCAGACCCCACCTTAATGGCTTGACATCCCCTGCAGAGGCTGAGCATGGGGCCCAGCCACCCCGCCTGTGGCGCCCAGGCCCTGCTCCAGCTGCTTTCTGGTACCAAGGGCTCTAATGTCATCAGACTCCATCGCTGACCTCACAGGACAGCCGCTCCTTGGGCAAGGCCCCTCAGTTGCTGGGCGCCGGCTCTTCCTTCTCTACCCAGCTGTCGGCCTGTGTGAGCAGACAGAACAAGAATGGGGATTCCTGCCATCTGAACAGCTAGCCACTTCCTGCTGGAGCCTCTGGGCTGCACGCTGCTGCCTGCTCGGTTCCCTAAGAAACTAGTAGATGGAGTGCGCTGGTGAGGGGACCTGGGGGGAAAGGAAAGGGCTGGCAGACTAGCTGCCACCCCTAGGCCACTCTCCAGATAGTGGCTAGTTCTCCTATGGGACACACCCCCTCACCTTTTCCACCATTCGCTGCATCTCAAGCTGCAGCGGGGTCAGGCGCCTGCGGAAGTCCTGCAGCAGTCGCTGTAGCTGGTTCTTCTGCCGTTCGGCTGCCCGGGCTGTCTCCTCTGCCTCCGCCAGCCGAGCCCGCAGCTCCTGCATCTCTGATGCCAGTGTCTTATTTGTCACTTCAGTGGCTGAGAAGCGATTATGGCTCTCTTCTGCAAGGTGGAGGACACAAGTCTGCTGGAGCACGGCCAGGCCTGAGGCCTAGGGCGCGCCCTTCCTGTGCACACCCACTCTCAGGTCGCACTGTGAAGGGCCCCACGCGTCGGGCCACTCACCCAGCTTCAGCTCCAGTGTGTGGATCTTGTTCTCCAGGTAGAGCCGGCCGCTGTCCTGCTGCTCTGCGCGCTGCAGGAGGCTCCCCACGTTGATCAGGCTGCCGTTGTGGGGCACCAGGCCTTTGTGCTCTGTGGGAGCAGCACCTGGCTTCGCACTCTTCCCAGAAGGAGGCAGCAGGTCCAGGTTTCCTAGGAGAGGCCGTGGACAAGGTCTTAGAAAGCTCAGGAGAAGAGAGCAGCCTGCCACCCCTGGCCCCCACAGGGCCCAGGACGTACCAAAGAGCACCTCCTCAGGAAGCCCGCCGTCCACCGCCTCCGAGCGGCTGTACTGCAGGCTCCGGTACTGGCAAATGTTCTGCGTCACCACCCTGCTGACCAGCTGCTTGGCCTATAGAACACACACCAGACATGCTGGTCAGGAAGTGCGAACCTCTGCCCCAGAGAGGGGCAGGCCCCAGCAACAGCATGCAGGCCTGTGCGCATCAGGGAGGCCTCCAGAGAGGACAGCTGCAGTCAGGAGAAAAGCTACCTGCTCTGCGCTGAGCCGGATCCCCAGGGTAAGGAGGACCCTCTCCAAGTCTCGCCGGTGCAAGTAGCCACACCAGTTGGCATCAAAGAACACAAAAGCCAGAAGACAGTCCAAGGGGAGCACAGCAGAGGGGTCCAGCTCCTTGGGCTGCAAAGGAAACAGATGAATAGCTAAGTGGACCAGACCGTAGCTCGTACAGCAAGGGGCCTGGCAGCTGGAAACACCGGGCGAGGGCTGCAGGCTTCTGTGGGGCACCTTCCCAAGAGGACCCCGTGTGCTCCAGATCCTCCCCTACAGGAGCTCCTGGAACTAAGAACCCCATTTGGTCTCTTGTCTGCCAAGGGGAAAAATCACTGGTAGGCATCCCTTTCCCAGGAGGGGATCAAAGGCCTGAGCTTCCCAGCCTTGAGGCCCAGAGAGAATCTCACCATGTCCTGAAGTGAGGAGAATTCCATCTCTGACTGGTTTGAGGCAACAGACCGGACCTCAGAGTCCTCCAGCTTTGCTCCTGCTACAGAAACCCTGAGTTATGGGGAGCTGGTGGTGACCCGCCCTTGCCCCATGTCCCCAAGAGGAAGCCACGACAGCCAGACCCAGAGAGCGCCTGCAGCTGCAATTCCTTCACCACGGAACATACCAAACTCCTCCTCCCCATCGTCCCGCAGAAGCAGCAGCTCTGGGTCCAGGGCCATCTCACACAGGTCCTCAGAGGCCTCACCCCGGGATTTTTCTTCCTCTTCTCCCCCAGAAGAGGGCGGTTTGGGCAAAAGGCCATCCTCCTTCTAGGGAAGCAGACCAAGGTAATGAGGAGAAGAAACATAATTCCTGTAATACTAACATTTGAGTATCAACTGTGTGCCGGCACTGCGTTAAGGGCTTTGTGAACATTCACATGAGAGTCAGAGCAGACCAGGGCTGCTTTTAGGTTCCTGGGATTCTCCTCAGGAGTCGATCTCAGTCCCAGAAAAATGATGTATACTTTCTTTTTTTTTTTTGGCAGTACTGGGGATTGAACCTAGGGGCATTCTACCTGAGCTACATCTCCAATCCTATTTTTTATTATTTTGAAACAGAGTCTAAGTTGCAGAGCACCTCACTAAGTAGCTGAGGCTGGCCACAAACCTGGATCCTCTGGTCTCAGCCTCCCAAGTACTGGGATTACAAGCGTGTGCCACCACGCCCGGCTCGAAATGATGTATACTTGATAGACAGTATTCAGGTGAGAAGTAGACTCACATTCTAGAAGTGTTTAAAAATTTGTTTAGTGAGCCATCAGGCAATCCAATGACCTCTGCTCTCCAGGCATTCTTAACTGGACCTCTGTGCTGCCATGGCTTGTCTACCACGCTTCCCTCCCCTCTGTGCCACCTCCCTTGCCCTGGGTGTGCCACTTCCTAGCTGCGAGGCCACGTGAAGATTAGTCTCCCTAGGCCTTCATCCATCCTGAGCCTCCAGGAAGTGGGCGGTGTGAGAAGCACACGGGAGGACAGAGCCCGGCACAGTGAGGGACTCGGGTCGTAAGTATTAGGACGGGTGGTGCTCAGGCCAGCCGGGGCTGACCAAGGTACTCACCAACGGGGTGTCTGATTCAGCAGCTGTGCCCTCATTCTGTACCTCATCCTTGGACTCCTTGGCCCCCTCTTTAACAGCTTCCTCCTCTTTCACCACTTCCTCCTTGGCCGCCTCCTCCTTCTCAGGCTCAGGGGGGGACACGACCTTCTCAGGAAGGCTCAGTAGCATCTTATAGATTCTATAGCCAAAATCTCTCTGCAGCATTTCTAAAAACAGTTCAGCCAACACCATCACCTGTTGAAGAGGAGACGGGGGCCCATGAGCACCAGGGAAAAGGGATAGGCCACACTCCCCATGCCCACCCTACGCCACCACCCGACTCCTACACCTGCCTCAAAAGAGATCCTTTCTTTTGGCCTCCGATCCTCCACAATCCCATGGAGAGACAGGTTTACACAGCCAGGACGTGCCATGACAGCAGGTTCTAGAGGAGGTGGAGGGGCTTCTGGGAGATCAGTGTCTACTTCTTGCTGTGCGCTGGCCTCCGGAGTCTCGGCATTCTGTTTGGAAGCGTCCGCCGCTTGCTCGGATCCATCGGGGGCCTGCTCAGTAGGCTCTGCTTCCTGTGACAACAGCCACGATCTCACTCCGGGTCCCAGGACCAGGACCTCTACCTCCCTGTGTCTTCCTAAGGCCCAGCCTTACCCTTGGTGCCTCTGCAGCTTTCTGCTGGCACAGGGCCTCCCACTCTTCCAAAGTGGGCATGATGGTCCAAACGTCTGGCAAGTACACCACCACGGTGTGCAGCCGGCGGGGCGGTCCCGGCTGCAGGTACTGAAACTCGGCAAAGCGCCACCTGCTCACAGCAGAAGGAAAAAGGAAGTCCTAAGCCCTGATGCATTCACACAGATACCACACTCACAACGAGGCCTCCGTTTCCACTCAGCACTGAATGAGCATGCGCTGCAGGACAAGCTGTCAAAGTGCAAACAAAAGATACAGACCAGGTTCTCAAGAAACAGGCAAGAGGGGGATACAGTAAGCAGACAGCTACTGTACAAGGTGCTAAAAAAACAAAACATGCTGAGCATAGCTTGGGGTCAGCTGGCCTTTAGCACCCTCGTAGCCCTAGTCATGCTCAGGACCCATGTGTCCATCTGTGAGCAGCTGGGAATGGGGAGGCCTGAGCTGTGACGGGACACAGAAGCAAGCGGGCGGGCCAGAGAGGGTAGAGGCCAGGCCTTCTCAACAGTCTCCCCACAGCAAGATGGCCACGCTCAGGGAAGGCCACTCACCACTTGGTGCAGGTGCTCAAGTCAATGCCAGTCTGGGCTTGCGCACAGCGGATGGCCGTGCGCACCAGCACCTGCGGGTCGGCCTGGGGGTCGAGGCCATCCAGGGAAGGAGACCACTCACCCCCAACCAGCACTGCCTCTTCTTCTTTCCGTCCCAGCAAAAACTGCAAGAGATTGGGGAGAAAAAAAACCACACTGCCTGCATCCTCCACAGCCGCGAGAGAGGACCACCACCAATCGGGAGCTAAGGCAGCAGGACCAAGTGAAGACCACCATCCAGGGGGCCTCTACCCATCAACACCGACCAGCCACCCAACAGCTGACGAGTAGGAACATCAATGAGCTGTATTTTCCTCCCATGTAAAATGAGGGATGTCTCTGCTCTGAAATGTCAGGTGTCTGTATGTTAATGAGCAAGGAAACTCAAGGCACACGACACTCTCAGTGCCTGCATCTTGCCCGCACCACACCTCTTACCTTTATCTGCTTCAGAGGATGTTCTGGCGTCTCCCGTGGCTCAGTCATGTCGTCCACAAAGAGCAGGCAGCAACGATACAGTTCCTCCAGGCCCGGGGAGGAGAGCAGCAGTACCTGTGCATGGGACCCAGGATACACTCAGAGCCACCTTCTACCTCCAGAAGGGTGGCAAAGCCACAGGAACCCAGCCCACTGACCTTGGAACTATAAGCAGGGTCACTGTCCGCAGAGCTGGACTCAGCACCAGTGTCTGGGGCTGCCTCCTTCTCTGAAGAGACCTGGATCCGGCTCGGGTGGTGGAGGGAAAAGGGCTGGCTCAGAGGGAAGGCTGTCAGCCAGCTCAGATGCACGGACAGAAAATCGGAGGGGACCAGGAGGCTGCGGTAACGGCGCTGGAGTTCTAGGAAGTCACACACGGGGCTGGAGGAAGACAGCAAAAGAATCCATACTGAGCAAAGACTTAAAAAATTAACAAATGAAATTGTAAAAGACTAAAAAAATTGGCAACCTATTTTGCAGCTTGAGAAATAAGGACTTTCTAAGTAAGGCACCTCTCAACAGATAAAGATCTGATGTAACTACTGGATTTACAACTTCCCTA
Organism: Graphiurus murinus; assembly: GCA_004027655.1. NCBI lineage: Eukaryota > Metazoa > Chordata > Mammalia > Rodentia > Gliridae > Graphiurus > Graphiurus murinus. The sequence continues at coordinate 36,108 of PVLC010014709.1, forward strand.
TGGCAAAAGAAAGTCAAACTGAAAAAGGAAAAAAACATTCGCAATACATGACAGAGTAGTGGTCACAGTCTTAATAGAAGAGGAACTCACAAGCCGGGCGTGGTAGCACACGCTCGTAATCCCAGCCATTTGGGAGGCTGAGACCGAAGGATCCAGGTTCGAGGCCAGCCTCAGCTACCTAGTGAGGCACTCCTCAACTTAGTGAGACCCTGTTTCAAAATAAAGAATTAAGCCGGGCGTGGTCGCGCACGCCTGTAATCCCAGCATTCGGAAGGCTGAGACCGGAGGATCCAGGTTCACGGCCAGCCTCAGCTACCTAGTGAGGCACTCTGCAACTTAGTGAGACCCTGTTTCAAAATAAAGAATAAAAAATAGGGCTGGGGGTATAGCTCGGAGGTAGAATGCCCCTGAGTTCAGTACCACAATCCCCAGTACCACAAAAAAAAAAAAAAAAAAACCTCACAAATCAGCAAAAGTTCAAGCACCTAAGAGAAAACTGACATCAACAGGTACTTAAAAAAAAAAAAAAAACGACGTAGAAGTATGTAGGACTTAAAATATGTGAAAATATGCTCAATCTCACTTAAAGTGCAAATCAGAATATCATTTTTCGCCAGCTAAATTATAAAGGTAAAATATTTGATAACACACTGTTGGCAAAGGCATAGGGAAACAAGTTCTTGGTGTTCTGCTGGTGAGAGTGTAAATGGATACAGACTCTGAGAAGTGGCAAGAGTTACCAAAATGTAAAATCAAACTCTGAGCCAGCTACTTCGCTCTGAGGAACTCAGTAAGGCGCTTGTACATCTGTGAACCTACACGATGTAGAATGTTTATTACAATATTTAGGATAATTAGACTGCAAATGGAGAACTGGTTAAAGAAACTATGGCTCATTAATTTAATGGAATACTGTGTAGTTGCTAAAAAAAATGATCTAATGTTAATACGAAGTTCTAAGACACATTAAGTATAAAAGAGTACCAAACAGTACACCCCCAGCCCTTTGTATTTTTGTTTTTGAAACAAGGTCTCACTAGGTTGCTGAAAGTCTTGCTAAGTTGCTGAGACTGGTCTTGAACTCATGTGATCTTCCTGTCTCAGCCTCCCAAGTACTGGGATTACAGGCATGTGCCACCACACTCAGGTGGTTGGTTTTTTTTTTTTTAAAAAAAAGGCTATCAGATAGCCGGGCGTGGTGGGATTATAATCCCAGCATTTGGGAGGCTGAGACCAGAGGATCTGGGTTCGAGGCCAGCCTCAGCTACCTACCTAGTGAGGCTCTCCGCAACTTAGTGAGACCCGGTTTCTAAATAAAGAATAAAAAATAGGGCTGGGGGTATAGCTCGAAGGTAGAATGCCTCTGAGTTCAATCCCCAGTACCACAAAAAAAAAAAAAAAGGCTGTCAGAACACACACATAAGTTTGCATAGACCATGTCTCATTTACCCTAGAAACTACTACCTGTGACAAGTCTCGGCCCCCTCGGCCTTGCCACTCACCTGTCCACAGTATAGGGAGTGAGATGGACCCGGTAGGGAGGAAGGTCATGCCTTGGTTTCTTAGCACCCCAAGGCTCTCCACCAGTCCGCTGTTTGCGTTTCTTGGAGTCATAGTCATCGCTGGAGGTGATACATGACCAGAGGTAAGAACTCACATTTTTACATTCATATACATATTCATCTAAAAGACATAACTGGAAACAGTTATTCCCAACACTATCCGAAGAAAATGGATAGAGAAACCATGCTAAACAGCCATATGACAAAATGTCTCAAGGATCTTAAAATGGATATTTAAACTCTTAATAACATAGAAAAGCATTCATACATTAAGCAAAAGGCAGAGTATATATGCAACAGGCCTCAACTATGCAAAAAAAGCTTTAAAATACTGAAAGAAAATAAAATACTAATGCTGGATACCTCGTGAATAACTTTTTTTTTTTTTTTTTTTTTTTTTTGCGGTAGTGGAGATTGAACTCAGGGGCATTCTACCTCCGAGCTATACCCCTAGCCCTATTTTTTATTCTTTATTTTGAAGTAGGGTCTCACTAAGTTGCGGAGTGCCTCACTAGGTAGTTGAGGCTGGCCTTGAACCTGGATCCTCCGGTCTCAGCCTCCCAAATGCTGGGATTACAAGCGTGTGCCACCACACCCAGCAGTAACTTTCTTTTTTATATTTTTCTGAACTTTGTAAGTTATAGTTAACGTAATTTTTTTTTGAAACAAGAAAATGAAAGTTAATAGATTTTCTAACAACAGACGTATATGCTAACCATGCTATGAGTTCTATGAAGTAATCTTATTAAAAGAGGCAATTCTTGCTAACAAATCCTAGTCAGAACCCTTGTCTCTAATAGTTCCACTCTTAAAAATCTATCCCAAGGAAATTGAGAAAAAGAAAACTGATTATATATAGTGGGAAAATATCAAGCAGCATAAACTGAGAGTAAGAAAACCACAGACATACCCAGCAACACCCGAATTTTTACAGTAAGTAAACAATAATCATTGAGCCACTAAAACAATCATGAGGATTATACTATGCATTATGGGAAAACATTTAATATGCAAAAATAATGTGAACTATAAAATCATAAAAAGTAGCC
>PVLC010014710.1:0-20346 GCA_004027655.1 Graphiurus murinus
ACCTATAAGATCACATCAAAGTCAATCACTAAACTGACCAGGAGATAGGGGGAGGGTGGGTGGGAATTGGGGAAGGGTTAATGAGAAATATGTGCATGGATGTCTTTACCTGTACTAGTTTGTACCCAACAAAAATGTGTAATTAACCCTGTTGTACCCAAGAAATGTATAAAATTCCATGCTAAAAAATAAAAAAAAACTAAAAAATTAAATAAAAAAAAAAAAAAAAAAAAGAAGTAGGATTAACTAACACCCATAAAATCCCCCAAATCCCAGGAGGAAATAAGTTTGGCTGTTGTTGCTATCACCCCCAGGATGATGCTGAGGGTGAAGGTCAGGGTCTACCTGCTCAGGGTCACCGTCTAGATGAGACGGGTTGACTATGAGCAAAAATAAAGGTTGATCCTATTTTCCCTCTCTACCCTGACCAGGCAACTCAGGGCAGGGCTTCCAGGTTTTAAAGAAGGGGCGCTGGAATTCTAGTTCAGATATAAAGAGACAGAGTCAGGGGGGAGTATGTCTTCTCCTGGACAGTTGTCAAGATCTGTCCAGCTGGATTTTGTAAAAGATTAGATGTTAATTACTAGAAAGAGAAATAAGCATAGGTAGACTCTGATTTAGTGAGTTTAGACAAAGTTGCCTCCAGTCCTTGGAAGTGCAGACGCTGTCTGCAGGGGAGGGAGGTTCCCACTTCCAGCTGCTGACACTTCCTTACTCCCCTGCATAACCTTGCCATGAAATGCAGGGGTAATAAAAACAAATTGCCCCCAAATGCCGGATAGTTCAAATAACCTTCAAGGTGCAAAAGCAGAGAGAGCACTGTTGCCATAGAAACCTGATAAGGAGACCGCCCTTTAAAAACCCAAGGACCCAGCAGAGTTTGGAGTCCCTTTTCAGAGATCCCAGCTGCTTCTTTCTGTCTTAATAATAATAATAAAGAGCTTGTACACGTGCAACACGTTTCCCTGTTATCATTTCTATGATATTCTGAGGAAAAGAATCCACGCACCTCTCTGAAACGGTAACATAGACCTGCCCTGTCCAGACAGGGCCGTGCGTGGCTGCTAGGCACTGGAAACGTGGCCAGGCCCAACTGAGATGTGCAGGAAGAGGGCAAGGTGCACGAGACTTTGAAGACTCAGTATGAAAAAAGAATGTAAATTAGCTCAATCGTTTTTATATTGACTATACATTAAAATAACATTTTTGATATGCTGGGCTAAATAGATATACACTACTAAAATTAATCTCACCTGGGACCTGAAGGGACACACCAAAACCTGTGTGAGTGTTTATAAGGCTTTGAACCTCACTATGATGTATAATTACAATGTGCCAAAATAAAAGTATACAAAGAGTAATCTCACTCTCTTCTTGATACATTTTTGTGTGGCTAACTAAAAACTTTTTATTTTGTTTTTGGTACTGTGGATTGAACCCAGGGGCATTCTACTCCCAAACTACATTCCCAGACCTTTTTATTTTTTATTTTATTTTATTTTATTTATTTATTTTGCGGTACTGGGGATGGAACCCAGGGGCTACACCCCTAGTCCTATTTTTTATTCTTTATTTTGAAACAGGGTCTCACTAAGTTGCAGAGGGTCTCACTAAGCAGCTGAGGCTGGCCGCAAACCTAGATCCTTCAGTCTCAGCCTCCCAAATGCTGGGATTACAAGTGTGTGCCACCATGCCCCGCTCTTCTGAACTATTTCTAATAAGATGAATGATATCCTCCCAGAATTTTTAATATACTATATATATATTGGGGAAGGGGTACTGTGGATTGAACCCAGGGACATTCTACCTCTAAGCTACACCCCCAGTCCTAATTTTTACTTTCTATTTTGTGTGTGTGTGTGTGTGTGTGTGTGTGTGTGTGTGTGTTTGTGGTACTGAGGATTGAACTCAAGGGCATTCTACCTCTGAGCTACACTCTCAGTCCTATTTTTTATTCTTTATTTTGAAACAGGGTCTCACTAAGTTGTGGAGGGCCTCACTATGCAGCTGAGGCTGGCCACAAACCAGGATCCTCCTGTCTCAGCCTCCCAAGTACTGGGATTATAAGCGTGCACCACCACGCCCGGCTACTTTCTATTTTATAAATTTATTTTTATTTTATTTTTGCAATACTAGGGATTGAACTCAGGGGCATTCTACCTCCAAGCTACATCCCCATCTATTTTTTATTCTTTATTTTGAAACAGGGTCTCGCTAAGCTGTGGAGGGCCTCATTAAGCAGCTGAGGCTGGCTGCAAACCTGCGATCCTCCTGTCTCAGCCTCCCAAGTACTGGGATTACAAGCGTGCACCACCACACCTGGCTTATTTTTTATTTTTGAAACAAGGTCTCATTAAACTGCTGAGACTGGTCTAGAGTCTGTGCTCCTTCTGTGTCAGCCCACCCCCTGCCAAATACTGGGAATTCAGGTGTGTGCCACCACACCCGGCTAAACTACAAAGCATTTTCAGTTAACTTAATGCCTTGTGTTTGTGGCAGGCGCGACAGTGCTGGGCTACAGCATCTGAATCAACACTTGAATAAGATCTGTAAAGTTCTACTTCTAGATTTGTGCCGAGTTCTACTTAATCATGCTGTTTCTGCTGCTTACACAGTTAGCGAGAGGCTGTCTGCTCTTGCATGGATCTGTTCATTGAACATTCACTGAACACCACTGAGTAGGTGTTAGGGACCAACTAATAATGACAAAAATTAATACTGAGAGCGTACCATGGTCCTGTGCTAAAAACTTGAAACTTATCAAATTCTGTCAGCCCTATGAGATAGCTCTAATCACTGTTTTCATTTTGCAGCAAGGTAAGCATGTGGAGGGAAGTCTGCATTGTACACTGAACCCCTGGGCTCTGTGGATAAGGTTCCTGCCTTTCAGTGAGCTTTGAGGGCCAGCCAGAAAAATGCAGACATACCATAACACTGTAGAGTGAAAAACGAGATAGAAGAGACAGTGTGCATGTCTTCGGGGAGGGGCAGAACTAGAGAGAGCTTCCTAGAAGAGTGACATTTCAGCTGAATCTCAAAAGAATGATCTGGATCCATTGTTCTCATTGGAGAGGAGCATTGTGGCACACACCTGTAATCCAAGTACTTGGGAGGCTGAGACAGGAGGACTGCAGTTTTGCAGCTAGCCTCAGCAATTTAGTGAGGCTATCAATAACCTAGTGATAACCTGTTTCCAAATAAAAAATAGAATAGGGCTGGGGTTGAGGCTCAAAGGTAGAATACCCCTGGGTTCAAACCCCAGCAGAGAGAGAGAGAGACAGACAGACAGACAGACAGACAGAGACAGAGAGACAGAGAGACAAAGACAGAGAGACAGAGAGAGAGAGAGAGACAGAGGCAGAGAAAATGAATTGGAAGGCAGAAAACATTTCTGGTATTTCTACTAATAAGTAAATCTAATTATCAACCAAATAAAATGATTTATTTTAGTCAGGGTGGGACACTCTTCCATTTGGGGTTCCCTACTGCCTCTTAAGAGTAACATAGGAGCCAGTAATCCCAGTACTTGGGAGGCTGATACAGGAGCATCCTAGATTCAAGGCCAGTACAAAGTAACTTAGTGTGACCATGTCTCAGAGTAAATAGTAAAAAGAGTTAGGAGTATAGCTCAGAGGTAAAAGGCCCATGGGTTCAATCCCTGGAACCACTAAAATAAATAAAGAGTAACACGGGCATTCTTTGGTTTTGTTGGTGCTGGGGACGGAACCCAGGGCCCCATTCATGCTAGGCAAGCACTCCACCACGAAGCTATGCTCACAGCACCTGGGTCTTCTTAATTCAAGATCAAAGCACCAGCACTTGGAAGGCTGAGGCAGGAGGATTACAGGTTCGAAGCCAGCCTCAGCAACTTAGTGAGACTGTTTCCAAGTAAAACATAAATATCAGTCTGGGGGTGTAGCCCAGAGGTAGAATGGCCCTGGGTTCAGTCCCCGGCACCCCCCGCCACACACACACATCAAAGCAGGCAGGGTGTGGTCATTTCTTGGAGCTCTGGAGCATAACAGGAAAAGATGTGAAAAATGAGGAAATCTTGAACTCCTTATCAACCTCAGTTTTCCATAAACCAACCAGAGTACCATGCAGAATGGTTGATGTCACTTGTGGATGATAAATAAGGCTGACCCTTCAAAAATCTAAGAGGGGGAATAGAGACAAAGAGAAAAAGAGGTAAAGTCTTAAAAATGATTTCTACTAGCCAGACGCGGTGGCGCACGCTTGTAATCCCAGCATTTGGGAGGCTGAGACCGGAGGATCCGGGTTCGCGGCCAGCCTCAGCTACCTAGTGAGGCCCTCCGCAACTTAGTGAGACTCGGTTTCAAAATAAAGAATAAAAAATAGGGCTGGGGGTATAGCTCGGAGGTAGAATGCCCCTGAGTTCAATCCCCAGTACCGCAAAAAAAAAAAAAAAAAAAAAAAAAAAATGATTTCTACTTACAGTGTCATAGTTTTGTTCTAAGAAGTCTGCTACCAACACTTTATGTCTGGTTAATAAATCCTGGAAAGAGAAAAACAAGTGCAACAAAATTATTATGGCTAGTAAATTTAACAACTTATTAAACTTTGAAATCAGCCTCTTCTTTCTAAGGTTTGATAATTTCAGTCATTCGAAACATGGAAAAGTTATAAAAGAACATTTTCACTTATATGACAAAATTATTTCCATTCCTACTGCAGGGTAGGAAATATATGTTTATTTCAGGTTAAAAAAACAACAATAAAATGCGTAGTATTAACTCTAGTGTGTTTTTTTTAATCTACTGTTTTAAAATTCATATTATTGTTAGATTTATCATAGAAATATTTAGTTGGTAAAACAAACAGCACCTAAGAATTTTTTTTTTTTTTTTTTGCGGTACTGGGGATTGAACTCAAGGGCATTCTACCTCTGAGCTATACCCCCAGCCCTATTTTTTTATTCTTTATTTTGAAACCGGGTCTCACTAAGTTGTGGAGTGCCTCACTAGGTAGCTGAGGCTGGCCTCGAACCCGGATCCTCCTGCCTCAGCCTCCCAAATGCTGGGATTATAAGCGTGCACCACCACGCCTGGCTGAGCACCTAAGAATTTATAGTATATTTCTTGAAGCCATTAACTCTACATTGTGATTATGATATAAGAAAAGTAAAGTGTATGATCTTTTTCAAATGTCATTAATAACTGATTTTTTTTTTTTTTTAGACAGTCTTACTATGTTGCCCATGATGGTCTTGAACTCTTGAGTTCAAAGGATCCTCCTGCCTCTTCCTCCTTAGTGCTAGTATTTATAGGAATAATTTTTTGTGCTTTTTTTTTTTTCTTGTGGTACTGGGGATGGAACCCAGGGGCATTCTACTTCTGAGCTAGACCCTCAGCCCTATTTTATTTTTTTCTTTTGAAACAGGGTCTCACTAAGTTGTGGAGGGCCTTGCTAAATTGCTGAGGCTGGTCGTGAATCTGCAACCCTCCTGTCTCAGCCTCTCAAGTACCTGCATTACAGGTATGCGCCACCATGCCTGGCTCTACGGGAATAATTTTCTTTTAAGCAAAAATTCTGTATGGCTTACGATCTTACCTCACAAATTAACAGATTTTCTCTTTCATTTTTTTCTTCCTAACCATTGTTTGTTTTTGTTTTGTTTTGTGATGGTGGCACTGGGGACTGAACCCTGGGGCTTCTACCTCTGAGCTATTTCATTTTTAATTTTGAAAGAGTCTTACTAAGTTACTGCACACTGGCCTTGAACCTACGATCCTCCCATCTCAGTCTCCCAAGTAGAGATTACAGGCATGTGTGCCACTAGTGTTCTTTTTTCTAAAGGTACTTTTATTAGTGCATTATAATTATTCCTCATTTTGAGATTTCATGTGATAGAAACAAGGTGCCGTGGACTCAGGGAAGCACAGGAATGACCTCAGCATTGTCCTGCTCTTTGTGAACGAGAGGCACGGTACAATTTACCAACTAACACAACACCTGCTTTCAGAGTCGAAGGGAAACAGCCTGTCTTTTTAAAGATATGGACCCCACAAAAGCATGAAAGGACTTTTGACTGTGTTCAAGTCACACCTAGTTATATCCTGTTTCACCCAAATGTTGAAAGAAAACAAGCCTCACCTAATCCCTCTCACATGCTCAGAGGCCAAATGCTCTGCTTGGTTACAGCGCGGATTTTAACTATAAACAAGAAGAGTTTTAAAGTTTTCCGAAATAAAGTCTTATGCTTTAATACGTATTTAATTAAAACTTCCCTGAAGCACATGGAAGATACACAACATAACCACACAGAGAAAAGGCAGGCTCACCTTTTTCTAGTTTATTTTTTTGGTACTAGGGATTGAATTTAGGGGACATTTTTCCTCTGAGCTGTACCCCCAGTCCTATTTTATTTTTTGCTTTTTTTTTTTTTTTTTTTTTTTTTTTTTTTTTTTGCGGTACTGGGGATTGAACTCAGGGGCATTCTACCTCCGAGCTATACCCCAGCACTATTTTTTATTCTTTATTTTGAAACCAAGTCTCACTAAGTTGCGGAGTGCCTCACTAGGTAGCTGAGGCTGCCTTCAAACCCGGATCCTCCGGTATCAGCCTCCCGAACGCTGAGATTACAAGCGTGCGCCACCATGCCCGGCTTATTTTTTGCTTTTTGAAATAGTGTTTCACCAAATTATCAACTTAGTGATTGAGATTGGAGCAAACCTGTGATAGTCCTGTCTCAGCATGAGCCTGCCTTCCTTCCTTCCTTCCTTCCTTCCTTCCTTCCTTCCTTCCTTCCCTCCTTCCCTCCTTCCCTCCCTCCCCATTACCAAATAATAATAATCATAAGAAGAAGAATAAGAAAAAGAAGAAGGAAGACTTTTAAAGTACTTTGCATTAATTTTTTAAAAAATTACTTTATTTTAAAAAAATTGACAAATGTATTTAACATGTGTAGCATGATGTTCTAAAATATGCATGCATTGTGGAATGGCTTGTAATGGTTTGGGTATTTTGGGGGGGGGCATGCATGTATCACCCTCAGCCCTTGGTTTAGATCTTAAATGTCCCTCAAAGATCATGTGTTGAAGGCTTGGTGGCCTGCCTGTGAAGCTATTGGGAGGTGGTAGAGCTTTTTGGGAGGGAGGGGGGCAGTGTCTCACTATGTTGCCCGGGTTGGTCTCAAATCCTAGGCTCAAGTGGTCCTCCAAAGCAGCTAGGACTATAGGTACACTACACACCTGACTCAGGTAGTGGAATCTTTATAAGGTGGAAGTTAAGCCGAGCATGGTGGCCCACACCTGTAATCCCAGTACTTGGGAGGCTGAGACAGGAGGATTGCAGGGTTGAGGCCAGCCTCAGCAACTTAGTAAGACCTTCAGCAACCTAGCAAGACCCTGTTTCAAAATAAAAAGGGCTGGGAGTGTAGCTCAGAGGTAGAATGTTTCTGAATTCAATCTCTAGTACCACAAAAATAAATAAACAAACAAATAAATAAACAAATGCAAATGGGGAAATTCTCTTGAGTTTCATTCTAAGTCTGTTTGAGGTCTTGATTCAAACTAGTTCCTATATCAGGGGATCCCTAAGACAGGCAGTTCTACATTTTTAGAGTCCCTAAGAGGATATCTGGGGTGTCTAGCTTTTAGCTATTTCTCCCATAATCTAGGAGCCCCTTGAGCACTCTCAGGGGGGTTCTGAGCTGACTCGGGGCAGCATAGGTTGTCTGTATGGGGGCAGCGACACTGTTGTCTGGGCACTGAGGCCGTTCTCCACCTGCTCTGTCAGTCTTGGGAGGAAGGACTGGCTGCCTCCACAGGAGTGACCCAACACCTGCAGGTCACTGCTGCTGGGAAGGTTGTGATGCATTACTATGATTCCAAAAAAGGAGGAATCAGGAGGGAGTTCTGTTAGAACGAGAACGTTCAAATCCCAAAGGCAAAAACAAACAAAAAAGCCAGGCACAGTGGTATACTGCCTGTAATCCCAGTACTTGGGAAGCTGAGACAGGAGGACCACAGGTTTGAGGCCAGCATCAGCAACTTAGGAAGACCCTCAGCAACTTAGGAGATCCTGTTTCAAAATAAAAAATAAAATAGGGCTGGGGGTGTAGCTCAGAGCCTGAATGACCCTGGGTTTAATCCTCAGTGCTCCCCCCTCAACACAAATTAAAATAACTTAAAAATCCAATAGTAGGAAAATATAACATGATAAGGTAGAATTCCCTCATCATACATATGATGGGTATAGCCAATAAATGACATGATCTGTCTCATGCACACACCTACACTTGAGTGTGTATATAAGATATATACATAGATATACCCTCAAACTTATGTACATAGTAGATGTATGCACAGAACTGAAGAACCAATACCATATATACATACATACATGCTTATGTACACACAATACTAGACAACTTAACTGCTACTTTATTATAGATCGTATAACTGAGTGAGAAGACCCCACAGAACACTAGCTAGTATCCTATCCAAGAAGGAAAAAGCAGATAATTGCAAAGGAAATAATTATCAAATTTTTAAGAATTAAAAAATTTTTAGAAAATGTTTGAAGTAGTATATTCTTTCATCTTACCTTCTAATAATTCTGGCCTGATAGGGCTAATTTATGCATAGTATAAGTATTTGCCAAAACCCCCCAATATTGATATTTCCAGTGAATTCTGCCTGGGAGCACCTCGGGGTGGAGTGACAAAGACACTCAGGTGCAGGACGAGGGTCACCACCTATTGAGGGCTCCTTCAGGGAGTGTGCCAAGACACGTTATTCTAATCTTCGCAACAATTCAATCAAGCAGGGATGATTGTCTTCATTTCACAGATGAGGAAAATAAAATTCAGCGGTTAACTAACTTGCTCAAGGACTTAGAGCCGATCACGTGGCAATGACATGGACTCGCCAGGCGTGGTGGTGCATGCGTGAAATCCCAGTACTCGGGAGGCTGAAACAGGAGGATCACAGGTTTGTGGCCAGCCTCAGCAATTTAGTAAGGCTGATAACCACTTAGTGAGATCCTGTTTCAAAAATAAAATTGATCTGCCAGTGTAGTTCAGTGGTATAATGCCCCTTGGATCAAGCCCCAGTACCACAAAATAAGTAAGTAAGTAGTAAGTAAATAAATAAATAAATAAATATTACATGGAGTTTTGGAGGGTTGAAAGATAATTGCTATAAGAATTATTTTCTTTTCTTTTATCTTTAAGCAAAAGGGCTATATGGTAGACAATACCACAGGAAAAATATGAATTAACAATGTTAATGATTAAACTGAGTAATAGTCATCCTGGAGCAAAACAAAAGAGGTGATCCTAAAAGATTTAAAAAATAACAATAAAAGCTGGGTGTGGCAGTGCATGCCTGTAATTCCAGTACTTGGGAGGTTGAGGCAGGAGAATCACAGGTTCAAGGACAACCTCAGCATCTTAGCGAGACTCTCAGCAACTTAGTGAGACTCTGTTTCAAAATAAAAAAAATTGGTCTAGGGGTGTAGCTCAGAGGTAAAATGTTTCTGGGTTCAATCCCCAGTGCCAAAATAAATAAAGTCCAAACGGTGACATGGTCCTTGTTACATTAAACACAAGCATTTTGATAAAATAAAGAAAACTGGTATTTTCAGTACTGGCAGCATGCTAGAAAACTTTTTATGGTTACTCAGATTTTCAAGGAATTGACTTAAAGTCAGTGAAAAATGAACTGAGGTACAACCTAACATTATAGTTTATTTTTGTGACTCAGAATTGTTGAAAATTAAATTGGGCTGAAAATATATGGTAGCAAGAGATTATGTTCAAGTATGTTTTATTATTTATTGTTGAAGTGCTGGGGATTGAACCTAGGGCCTCATGCATGCTAGGTAAGTTCTCTACCACTGAGATACGCCTGCAGCCCTACATAGGTTTTATTCTATTAAATTATGCTAAAGAATCTTTGGGGAGATTTCCAAAAACAAAAATTCATTAGGGATTTTCTCTACCCCTCCATTAGAGTTTGTTCTGTTTGTAATTATGTGAAATCTTACTTAATGGCTTTTTCTTTTCTTTTAAGGAAATAACTTGTTTTCATGGCAGTAAAGAGACAACTGATAGAAAAGGAGAAAAAAATGAACTATGATATCTATTATTAGAAAATATATGCTTGTTTTTTGAGGCACAGGCATTTTGCCCAAGAGTAATGGAGTCGCCCTTTGCGTTGGATGTCACTCTTCATATTTGATGCAGCTGCGGCCTGCCTCGCCGTGTGCCCAGGAGTCCCACTCCCTGGGGCTCATCTGCAGCCCTTCTTCTAGGTTTTTGTCGGTGAGCCTGGGCCACCTGTGGAACGGACAAACCTCCTGGGATTCAAGCTGGTTCCCAAGCCTTTTCTCCTTTTCTTTTCCTTCCCTCCCTCACTCTTTTTATTATTTATTCAGTGTGTGTGTGTGTGTGTGTGTGTGTGTGTGTGTGTGTGTGTGTGTTACTAGGGACTGAATCCAGGGGCGTTCTATCTCTGAGCTATACCCCCAGACCTTTTTACTTTTTGAAACAGGGTCTTGCTGGGTTGCTGAGAGTCTCACTAAGTTGCCAAAGTTGGCTTTGAACTTGTGATCTTCCTGTCTCAGTCTTCCAAATACTGGGATTATAGGTGGTGTGTGTGTGTGTGTGTGTGTGTGTGTGTGTGTGTGTATGTTCTGAGCTTAACTGTTTTTTTGTTTGTTTTTTGTCTTTTTGGAACTGGGGATAGAACCTAGGGCAAGCACTTTGCCACTGAGCTACATCCCAGCCCCCTCCCTCACTTTTTACTGCTCTTACTAGTTTTCTTTTTCCTTGCTCTGAATCTTTGTCTTCCCTCCTGCTCTTTCTCTTTAATCTTCCTTGCAGGGATCCAGCTTGACATGGCTATAGACATTTAGGTTGTAACCACCACCCTCTTGCCTGCCAGGTGACCCTGGCACCTATCCCAAACCCAACAGTATAAACAAAGTGGTTGAGTGATTTGGTACTAGGAATTGAACTCAGGGGCATTCTACCCTAAGCTACATCCCCAGCCCTATTTTATTTTTTAGTTTGAAACAGATTCTCCCTGGGCATAGTGGCCCATGCTTGTAATCCCAGTACTTGGGAGGCTGGTTCGCCACCAGCCTCAGTTACTTAGTGAGACATTGTTTAAAAAATAAAGAGTAAACCAGGCGTGGTGGCGAACACTTGTAATCCCAGCATGCGGGAGGCTGAGACCGGAGGATCCGGGTTCGCAGCCAGCCTCAGCTACCTAGTGAGGCACTCCACAACTTAGTGAGACCCTGTTTCAAAATAAAGAATAAAAAATAGGGCTGGGGGTATAGCTCAAAGGTAGAATGCCCCTGAGTTCAATCCCCAGTACCGCAAAAATAAAGAAAGAATAAAAAATAGGGCTGGGGGTGTAGCTCAGAGGTAGAATGCCCCTGGATTCATCTCCAGTATCAGAAAAAAAGAAAGAAAGAATAATGAACTATTCTTTATAAGATCATAGTATTTGCATGACACTCAGATTCAAGTACTACAAAAAAGAAAGAAAGAAAGAAAGAAAGAAAGAAAGAAAGAAAGAAAGAAAGAATGAAAAGGAAAATGGGGCCTTACTAAGTTGCCCAGGGCCTCACTAAATTGCTGAGGATGGCCACAAACTTGTAATCCTCCTGTCTCAGCCTCCCAAGTACCAGGATTACAAGTGTGTGCCACCACTTGCAGCATCCAGCATCCAGTTTGGACTGTTTCTTAACTGATGTTTTTTTTTTTTTTTTTTTTGCGGTACTGGGAATTGAACTCAGTGGCATTCTACCTCCGAGCTACACCCCCAGCCCTATTTTTTATTCTTTATTTTGAAACCGAGTCTCACTAAGTTGCAGAATGCCTCACTAGGTAGCTGAGGCTGGCCACGAACCCGGATCCTCCGGTCTCAGCCTCCCAAATGCTGGGATTACAAGCGTGCGCCACCACGCCCGGCCTCCTTAACTGATGTTTGATATGTTAATAGTTTTTGAGAAAGACCAAGTACATTCCAATTGGCTATAGCCCACCTTTGTCTAGCTTAGCATATAACCCTCGCCTCTTGCTTGGAGTGCAGGAATCCTCCTGTCTTGCTGCCACCCAACACGTGTTTCTGGGAGTAAGCCTTCAGTAAATTGCACTGTGTGCGATCCTGGATCCGCCTGCCTCTTTCTTTGGTCTTTTGGCACCTTCCTCCTTGGGAGGCCAGCTTTGCACAGGGACTGAGTTTTTCTGTCCCACTCCTTCCCTTCTCTCTCCTGCCCTTCATCTTTTCTGTACCTCAAGACTTCTCGGCATGGGCTCTCCTATCCTGCCTGCTTGCCCAGGGCCAGTCTGAGAGAGCCGTGAGGACACCTGAGCAGGCGCTGGCCTCTCCCTTGCAGCCCCATGCCACCTGATGCTGGCTGTGTGACAGCACGCCTGCTCGGGGCTCCGGTCTCAGCCCATGCACACTGGTGCCACACCTGTACACCTGTTTGTAACAACAGAGGTGCCCAGTGAACTGGCTCACCCTCCTCACAGGCTCCTGGAAAAACCAGCACAACCTACAACCTAGGGCCTCCCCAACCCACCCTCGAGCCTCCCAATATATCCATCAAACTCAGACTGTGTCCTGCATGGCAGGAGAATCCTTGCTAGTTCAGTTCCCCACCTCATTGTCACTACCGATGAGTTCCCAGCCTCTGCCAGCTGGCTCCCCTTAGCCAACCGCTGCCTCCCCCACGCCGCTTCTGGGGAGCCACAGAAAAGGACGGTTAAGGATGGGCACGGTGGCACATGCCTATAGTCCCAGGATTTGGGAAGCTGAGACAGGAGGATCCTCGGGGTTCAAGGCCAGCCTCAGCAACTTAGTGAGACCCTGTTTTGAAATAAAAAAATAAAAAGGGCTGAAGTGTGTGGTTTGGATATAGGATAGATGCCCCTGGGTTCAATCCCTAGTACCAAAAAGGAAAAAGATAAGGTTAGAGTATATATTAATGTTAGAATATGAACCATGTCAATACTATTGAAATATGTTTTAATTAATTAATTTATTTATTTATTTTGGAGTACTGGGGATTGAACCCAGGGGCATTCTACTTCCGAGCTACACCCCCAGGCCTATTTGTTATTCTTTATTTTGAAATAGTGTCTCACTAAGTTGCTAAGGCTGGCTGCAAACCTGCGATCCTCCTGTCTCAGCCTCTCAAGTACTGTGATTACAGACATGTGCCACCACACCTGGCCAAAATATGTATTTTAAATAATATCTAAAAATAAAGTCAAAGCTGGGCGTAGTGGCACATGTTTGTAATCCCAGTACTTGGGAAGCTGAAACCAGAGGATCCAGATTCATGCCCAGTCTCAGCTACTTAGTGAGGCCCTCCACAATTTAGTGAGACCCTATTTCAAAAATAAAGAACAAAAAATAGGACTGAGAGTGCTCAGAGGTAGAATGCCCCTGGGTTCAATCCCCAGTGCTAGGAAGGAAGGAAGGAAGGAAGGAAGGAAGGAAGGAAGGAAGGAAGGAAGGAAGGAAGGAAGGAAGGAAGGAAGGAAGGAAGGGAAAGTAAGTACATTTTTAAAAAATGTCATTTATAGCCAGGTATGGTGGCACATACTTGTAATCCCAGTATTTGGGAGTCTGAGACAGGAGGATCGCAGGTTCACGGCTAGCCTCAGCAACTTGGCAAGGCCCTCTAAAACTTGGTGAGACCCTGATTCAAAATAAAAATAAAATAGGATGAGGAGAGACACACACACAGACACAGACACACACACATGTCATTTATATCCTGAAAATAAAGTGGAAGTATTTTAAATGATGTAAGTGGAACAATTAAATTACTGAAATGGTTTTAAAGAAATGAATTGTGAATATATATTTACCTGAGTCTTATCTACTTTATATACAACAGCCTAAAAGCCTTTTTGTGTGTTTGTGGTACTTTAGATTGAACCCAGGGGCATTCTGACTCTGTGCTACACCCGAGAGCCTTATTTTATTTTTATTTTGCAACAGGGTCTAAGTTGCAGGGGGCCCCACTAAGTTGCTGAGGCTGGTCTTGAACCTGTGGTCCTCCTGTCTCAGCCTACCAAGTACTGGGATTACAGGCATGCACCACCATGCCCAGCCTAAAAGCCTACTTTTTAGTGATGGTTTTATATCATCAGCTAATAATATTTTGGGGATCCTCTTCTGAAATAGCCTTCCGAACCAATTTGGTAGACACTAAAGAAAATCAGACTCTATTGTAGGCATTTAAAAAAAATTTTTATCATTATAATTATTATTACCAAAACCAAAAATAGTTCTAAGTGGACTACCCTGCTTATACATTAACCTGGAGGTCAGGTAGCTTTCTGTTTCCCAAATTTTTATCTGAGCCAGGCATGGTGGCACACACCTGTTAATCCCAGTACTTAGGAGGCTGAGACAAGAGGATCCAGTATGAAGTTAGCCTCAGCAACTTAGCGAGACTCTGTTTCCAAATAAAAAAAATAAGATAATGCCGGACATAGTGGCGCACGCTTGTAATCCCAGTACTTGGGAGGCTGAGACAGAAGGATTACAGGTTCATAGCCAGCCTCAGCTACTTAGTGAGGCCCTCCACAAATTAGTGAGACCCTGTTCCAAAACAAAAGAATAAAATAGGGCTGAGGGTATAGCTCAGAGGTAAAATGCCCCTGGGTTCCATCCCCCATACACCACACACACACACAAAGGTTATGATGATAAATTGCTGGGCGTGGTGGCACATATTTGTAATCCCAGTACTTGGGAGGCTGATACAGGAGGATTGCAGGGTTGAAGCCTGCCTCAGCTACTTAGTGAGGCCCTCCGCAATGTAGTGAGACCCTATTTCAAAATAAAGAATAAAAAATAGAGTTGGGGTTGTAGCTCGGAGGTAGAATGCCTCTGGGTTCAATCCCTAGTACCACAAAAAAAAAAAAAAAAAAAAAAAAATCTGTGTGATTAAAATTTTTAAAAAAATAAAGAAGGGGGAGGGAGATTTAATGAAAGAAACACTTTCATTGGCATAATGTACACAGGTAAGAAAAACAATGAATGACATCTCAGTATCTTGTATGAGGAAGGTGTGAGTGGGGGGGGGGGTTATTAAGTGCTGTGTGCACGTATGTCCCTATCACTCTGAACTACATTATGATGTGAGACTACAATGCACCAATAAAAACATAGAAATTTAAAAAACTAAGTTAGATGAGATAATGACATAGTAGATACTAGATGATAAACTATAGGTGATTATAATTATCTATACTATTAAAATACAAATATTTTTGTAATCCCAGTACTTGGGAGGCTGAGACTGGAGGATCTGGCCAGCCTCAGATACTTAGTGAGGCCCTCCACAACTTAGTGAGACCCTGTTTCAAAATAAAGAATAAAAAATAGGGCTGGGGATGTAGCTTGGAGGTATAATGCCCCTAGGTTCAATCCCCAAAACTGCAAAAAAAAAAAAATTATGTGAATGACCATACTCTCAAAATGCAAACATAATTTACTACTGTTTTGTTTCACCCTGCAGAAATCTAAAAATTACACTGAATAATGAGATGTCCTTCATAGTCCAAAATGCAATTTTCCATCTCCTTTCCTACCCAGTTCCTCTTTCTGGAGGTAACTTTTGTTGCTATTTCCTGAGTATCTTTCCTGAGGTATTCTGTGCTTATATACCTCAAATGGAAGCTTAGGACTTTAATTTGGGTTTGTTGTTGTTGCTTGTTTGTTTTGGTGGCACTGGGGATCGGGGTCATTCTGCCTCTTATCTACATCCCCAGCCCTATTTTTTATTTGGAAACAGGGTTTTGCTAAGTTACTAAGATGCTAAATTGCTGACGCTGGCTTCAAAGCTATGATCACTTTTTCTCAGTCTCCCAAGTACTGGGATTACAGGCATGCACCACTATGCCTGGCATACTTGTTAAACCTAACTTGCCTCTTCAGAGTTCAACTGACTTTAATTAAATGACATAGCTGATTCAGAAAAAAAAAAATTACCTTAAAAGTAGCAAAGGCATCCGAAGCAATGTCAAATGTTGACAACTCCACGTACTTGAAGAAATCTCTGAATTGGTTGGAAAAGAGAACGACTTTGGCAAGCGGTTCATGTCGGATACATTCTCTCAACATAATCCCACAGCGTAAGGCAATCTGTGGGGCTTCGTATCTAAAGCACAAATAAGAGAGAAACAGAGAACTCTGTTATCCCATTAACAAAACAGTATCAATGATATAAAAGGAGCTATTTGAATACTGCTGCTGATGGAAGCAGATTCCATTTGTCACAATTCATTCAACCACCATTCATTCAGAACCCACTGACTACGTTGTGCCTGGCACCATTCCAGATGTGGAGAGACACACGGGCGAGGTCACTGCCATCGCAGCCTTCATATTTTAGTGAGAATGTGTCTGGTTGGGGGCAGGAGGTAGAATGCAAACAGTATATACTCAGAAGCACTGTGAAGACCAAAGACAATAAACCAGGAAATATTATAGAGTGTGACTACTTAATTTTATGTGTGTGAGTGATGATTTAATTTTTACTTTTTTTTTTTATATACTGGGGATTGAACCCAAGGGCATTCTACCTCCAAGCTTTTTATTTCGGTTTTGAAAGAGTATCTTGCTAGTTGCTGAGAGTCTTGCTACATTGCTAAGGCTGGTTTCAAACCTGCGATCCTCCTGTCTCAGTCTCCCAAGTACTGGAATTACAGGCAGGTACCACCATGCCCAGCAATTCTTACTTTAGACGGAAGGGAAAGGGTAAACTATTCCAGGCACCTGTGATAAGCTTGGTGAGGGAGAAAAGAAATATGGCCAGAGCGGTGGCATGTAGGGGGCAGTACTGAGTGGCCTGACACCAGGCAAGAGGTGAGGGAAGGGCAAGGTCCAATCATTTGCAGGCTTGTGAGCCTAGGTAAGCAGTTTGGTTTTAAATGTGATGGGATGCCTTTGGAGGATTTAAAGCAAGAAATTAACACAGCCTAACTTATGCTTTGAAGAGATGGCTCTGGGGCTGGAGCTCAGTGGTAGAGCACTTGCCTAGCAGGTTTTCAATCCCCAGCACTACAGAAAGAAAGAAAGAAAGAAAGAAAGAAAGAAAGAAAAAAAAAAAAGGTTGCTGTGTCTGCTTATGGAGAATGTATTGTAAAGAAGCAAAGAGTGGGCTGGGGAGCTGGAGAGGAAGCTGGGAGACTGGGAAGGACAGGACATTAGCCCAGCATGGGCATGACAACTCACGGGGGCTGCAGGGACACACAGACAGGGAGCAGAGGCCGGCCATGCTTGGAGGAAGAGCCAATGGAAGGGGAAGAGCCTGGCCAGTGTTGGAGGGGAGATTTGGTGGAGAAGAAATTTGCAAATGGCAGATTTCCAGAATGATTCCCAAGCTTTCAGCTTGAATAGTTAATGATGCCATTTATTAAGGTGAATAGGCTAGTAGAGGAATGGGTTAATGAAGAAATTAAGAAGACACTGCTGCCGACTATGTTGCCTTTGAGATGGCTGATATCTAAGTAGCAATGTCTTCTGGAAGAAGAATATATCTATCTGGAGTTCAGGAAGTGGGGAGACTTATATAGAAACATGATCTATAAGCAATAGATGAGCTACTAGTAAAGTGCTGTGGTTTGATGATGAACTAAAATTATGAAGTAGAATTATAGCTTACAGCAAAACTAGAAAGACACAGTGTCTATTGTAGGAAATAGTTCAGGACCAACATACCACATCTGTTCCATTTCTAATTGGCAACTGTCTCTCAAATATCAAATTCAACATTGAAATAAACCTAGGTCTGAGTTACATTTCAGCATGTGATAAGATTTCAGGAAAATGAACAATACTTCTCCCAAATAAGACAAGGCTTGTATTGAAATTATACAATTGACAATTGTGTGGTTAATACAGGTAGGACAGAACAAAGGAAGATACAGTTGTGAAACACTGAAAAGTGAATATAGAATAAAAAAAATTTAAGTCTGACTAAGTTTTTAAATGGACTCTATCATTTACCACTTCACTTAAATATAATACTGCTGATTTGGGCATGGTGGCACACACCTGTAATCCCAATACTTGGGAGGCTGAGACAGGAGGATCACAAGTTTGAGGACAACTTCAGCAAGCAGTGAAACTCTCATCAACTTAGTGAGACCCTATTTCAAAATAAAAAAGGTTGGGGGTGGAGCTTGGAGATAGAATGCCCCTAGGTTCAATCCCCAGTAACACAAACCAAAACCAAAACCAAAACCAAAAACAAACACACAAGCAGTACTAGTTTTTATGGTTTTTGTACAAAGCCCATTACAAAAAGCAACTTTAGGGTGGGGCATGGTGGTACATGCTTGTAATCCCAGTACTTGGGAGGCTGAGACAGGAGGATCGCAGGTTCACAGCCAGCCTTAGCCACTTAGTAAGACCCTCCACAACTTAGTGAGTGTTTCAAAATAAAGAATTAAAAAATAAGGAGGGGGAGTGTGGCTCCGAGGTAGAATGTCCCTGGGTTCAATCTTCAGTATCAGAAAAAATAATAATAAAGAACAATGAACTGTTCTTTATAAGATCATTGTATTTGCATGACACTCAGATTCAAGAATAAAATCTCAGCTGGTCATGATGGCACATGCCTGTAATCCTAGTACTGAGACAGGAGGATCGCAGGTTTGAGGACAGCCTGAGCACGCAGTGAGACTCTCATCAACCTAGTGAGACCTAGTTTCAAAATAAAAATAAAATAGGGCTGTGGGTGTAGCTCAGGGGTAGAATGCCACAGGGTTCCATCCCCAGTACCACAAGAACAACAAGAAAAAAAGAATAAAATCTCTTTCCCACAACTTAGGGAATAGGCTACTTTATAATATCAATGTACAAAAACAGTAAGGGAAATAGCAAGCAAAGGTATCAGGGTGGTATTTACTCACTTCTGTCCTGTTTATACTGAATGATATTCATAAATATTGAGTATTTCCTGCATAGTAACATTAACTGCTAATAAATTCAGATACGATTCTTCACAGAACTGAAGAAATGCCGATTTGTAGCAATTTCTCTTATCCGAACAATCTGAAAGCCACCTACTGCTGCACACTCAATAAGATGGAATCTTATTAAAGATATTGTAAAGAGGGGTGTATTTTCTGAAATGTGAAGGGGAAAAACACTGCCAATTATTAACAGAGTACTTAAGAGACCATAAAATAAAGGCTGTTCGCCTAGAGAAAGAACATAAGGAACAGACAATTAAAACCCAGACTTCTTAGCAAGATATTTGTGGCCTTTCATAATTTGGCTCTAACTCCCATTTCCCTGGAGTATGGCGCTCCCTCCAATGGGATGCCCTTCAAGCCTCCACCGCTAAGACCCTCATCTTCAAGGCTTAGTTCACCACCTTTTTCATCTCTCCTTCACTTTCCCACAACAGCTTATCTGTATTTTCTCATTCTGTATTATGTTACATCTCAGTAAATTGTTATAACTCAGTTACCTTCACCTCCTCCCAAGCAACTTAGTTGCTGGGGATTTTTTTTACTTATCTAGTTTGTCCTCTCATACCCATTTGGTGTCTATGTCTTATTTATCGTTACTTTTCCCCAACCCTACCCCAATCTCCAAAGAGTTCCTAGTATACTGTTTTTACCCAAAATTGGCATATTTAATGACCCTCAAACTCTGAATTTCCTAATACTAGAGGACTCTAATGAGAGTCTGGCTTACACAAAAGCTGTATGATCTCTAGCCAACATCTCTCATTTTTGAATTCAATTTCCAACTGAGATCATCTATAAAAAGTTTCCACTCCAACTTTTGAATATAATTAGTTCCCTTTTTCCTTTCATTTAGAGAAGTTTATTGGAACCATCTGCAATACACTGATGATTTATTCTTGAGAACCAAGAGAACATTTTTTTAAATACCCCTCTGGGGCAGAACACTTATCAATTCATCCCAGTAGTTTGTTCCCAAAGGTGGAAATGTCATTCTCTGAGATGACAACTTCTTAAAGTTAGAAATACATGAGATATAAAGAGAAACTCCTGACTTTCCTCAATGCCCTTTAAGGGACTTATAATTCACATATATCATTTCAAACTGACAACCCTCTAGAATAGTGATTTTGTGTGTGTATGCATGTGTGTGGTACTAGGGATTGAGCCCAGGGGCATTCTATCTCTGAACTACACTCCCAGCCCTATTTTATTTTATTTTTTGAAACAGAGTCCTGCTAAGTTGCTGAGAGCCTCACTAAGTTGCTGGAGGCTGACCAAGAACCTATGATTCTCTTGTTTCAGTCTCCCAAGTACTGGCATTACAGGCATGCACCACCATGCCTGGCTTAGGATACCAA
>PVLC010014710.1:20446-38832 GCA_004027655.1 Graphiurus murinus
GTACTGGGGATTGAACTCAGGGGCATTCTACCTCCGAGCTATACCCCCAGCCCTATTTTTTATTCTTTATTTTGAAACCGAGTCTCACTAAGTTGCGGAGTGCCTCACTAGGTAGCTGAGGCTGGCCGCGAACCCGGATCCTCCGGTCTCAGCCTCCCGAATGCTGGGATTACAAGCGTGCGCCACCACGCCTGGCTAGGATACCAATTTTTGATGGGTTATTGCTAACTTTATAAAGAAGTGTGCTCCAGAAGTTAAGACTATTTTAAGTTTCAAATCCCACTACTATTATATCCTTAAGTCTGGTCAAGAATCAGTATGCATTTCATTTAATCTGTTCTGATCATGGATAAGCACAGATGGTAGGGACTATGACTAATCACTCCATGTTTCCCACCATGACTAACCCATGGTGGGTCGCCAATGAAGGTTTCTCTGAGTGATGAGTCACTGTTTTATAGAAGTGAATCATCTCTTCCTTCCTGATCTATAACTTGGATAATATGGTCTGGACTATAATTAACTGTGTCAGTATGGAGAAGGCATGCTGCTATATATGCATGCTCATTCAAATAATGACAGTGTAAAGTGAAAGATTCCTTTCAATCTTAATGAAAACCAAAGTGTAAGAGCCATTGTCTCAGCTAGCAGTGAGCCGCAGTGATCATTACACAGAAAATGGCTGGAAGAAAAATCTTGTGCAAGAATGTCTTGACAAAGATAATATTATGAAAGGAGAAAATTACTTTTGTCATTGTTGTTGGGAGCAAACAATGCCAGTCAGTACTTGGAAAACTTATGAAATGCCATTCACTAAACACTTGGCTAATAGAGTCAAGAACGTTTGCTTCTAGAAACATTTGCTTCCTTTAAAAATAATTAGTTAATGCCACTGAAAAGGCCTTAGAAGCAATAATAATTCAACGTTGATGAGCATCCCTATTCAGATCATAGTCTCTAAGAACCATTTCTCACCTAAAATGACAGGGTCCTTGGTAGAAAATACAGGTCTATGTCAGGAAATGTTCAAGTTGGGCCTGGTATATCTTGTTACATCAGAAAGCAAAGCTTTCACAAACTATTTTGGTGATATCAAAAGACATCACCCAGAAGGGGCCGCAGATAACCAACTGAGCATTAAAAAGAAAAATGTGTGCAACTAAATGAGCCATATGGGGAACATTAAACCCATTAATTAATAAGATACCAGATGAGTGAGTGTGTGTGTGTGTGAGAGAGACAGAGAGATAGAGATAGAGAGAGAGAGATAGAGAGAGAGAGAGAGAGAGAGAGAGAGAGAGAGAGAGAGAGAATAAAACTCAGTGAACGCCAGTGGAAGTTCTTAGAACAACTTATTACTCTCTAAACTAATAATTAAAAGAAAAGAATTAAGCATTCTGCCTCTCTGGCATGAATTCTATTTCAGAGTAGTCTAATAGTTGTAGTGGGTGAGGGAAACTTGTTCTCTATTAAACTACTCTAGATAATAAATTGGCCAATAAATATGTGAGGAATGACTGATTTTGAAAATCACCTTTTCTTTACCTCTAATGGAATGACTGAATCAGGCAATGTTCATCAACAGATGGTAAAACAATTAAAGGTAAAGCTGGTGGGGAACTTTGTAATCAATCAGACTGTCACCATGTGAGATCATTTCTCAATCTCAGCATTACTAAAAGTATGCCTTCTGATATGATGCAGTTCTATGAACTACAGGGAACCACTTACAAAGTATGATTCCCAAAATAAAAGTTGGATTTGAGTTTCACCAAGCCTTTAAATAGAAGTTCAAGTCTAGAACTGTGGCAATGGGACAGGAAGATGGAGAAGGAAGAGGCAAAGAGCTGCTGTTTGTTGATCTATCTGATTTTTAAACCATGTGTTATTTTATTTTTATTTTTGTGGCACTGGGAATTATACCCAGGGCATTCTCCCTCTGAGCTAAACCCCCAGCCCTATTTTAGTTTTTATTTTTGAAACAGAGTCTCACTAAGTTGCTAAGGCTGGCACAATAACAGAAAGAGACAGTGATAGCAAAAAGTAGAGGAAAGAAAGGTAGTAGGTGGAAACCTAAAGACACAGAGAAAGGACTTTACTGTAGCCTAGGTAAACTGAGATACACAGATTTGATGGGCAAATTTCTTTCTTTTTTATATATTTTATTTTTTTAATTGGTGCGCTGTAATCATACATCTTTGTTAGGTACAAGCTGAAAAAGGCATACATGCACACATTTCTCATTTAACCCTTCCCCAATTCCCGCCCCACTCCCTTGGCCTCCCTCCTTCTCAAGTTCAGTTTAGTGATTGACTTTGATGTGTTCATGAAAGTACATCATGTGCATTAGGGTGTCCCCCCTCCCTCCATCACTTTCTGTTAAGTCAAATTCTTTGCTACCTAGGATTCTCCTTCTTCCTCTAGAGTCCCTCTTATGTTGAGGGGCCAATTTCAAGCATGGCAAGTGCCCATCCTGCAATCCCAAGGGAAGCCCCTGTAACTCCAGTGAGGCTAATGCTGTGGTTTATTGTTGGGTTGATTTTGTTTTGTTTTTGTTTTTTGTGGTACTGGGGATCAAACTCAGGGCCTCAAATGCTACACTAGCAGACTACCCCTGAGCTACCAGGCCTTGTATGTGTGTGTGTGTGTGTGTGTGTGTGTGTGTGTGTGTGAGAGAGAGAGAGAGAGAGAGAGAGAGAGAGAGAGAGAGAGAGAGAGAGACTGGGACCTCACTAGGTTGCTGAGAGTTTTGCTACATTGCTGAGGCTGTCTTTGAACATGTGATCCTCCTGTCTCAGACTCCCAAGTACTGGGATTATAAGCGTGCGCCACCACACTCGGCTGCCCATGTACTTTAACAATTATTTAAAACTCAATACTTTGAAGGAAGCCAGGTACCTACCCTTTGAGAAGCATAAAGAGGATATGAGGATGGGCACTAATGTACTCCACAGTGGGGCTCCGAGTGCCTATCTGTCTTCTCAGGATGTTGTTAAATATCTGGGTCACATCTTTTTTTCCCTGTTAAAGAAACAAACCACTATTAAATTATACACTTTAAATGGATGTATGAATTGTATGGTATGTGAATGAATTGTATGGTATGTGAAACACACACAGACAGTACTATCCTTTGTAATATGCAGAAACATTAATCTACTTTTTCATATATTTTTAGCAAACTATGCTTTCAAACACAAAGCCCACAAAATGAATGCAGCTTCTTCCCTCAGGATTTTTTTTTGGTAGGGGGAGTACTTGGGATTGAACCTAGGGGTATTCTACCTCTGAGCTACATCCCCATCCCTATTTTTTTTCTTTCTTCTTCTTCTTTTTTTTTTAATTTTTTTTTTATCAGGGTCTTGATAGGTTGTTGAAAGTCTCATTACTTGCTGAGGCTATCCTTGAACCTGTGATCAGGGTCTCCCTCAATTGCCAAGGCTGGCCTTGAACTTGTGATCCTCCAGGCTCAGCCTCCCAAATATGGGGATTACAGGTGTGTGCCACCACACTCAGCCCAGGATTTGCATTGTGGGAAATTTGACCAATCAGAAGTCCATTTCTCACAGTAATAAACACAATGGCACAGAGGATAGAAAAGTGAGAAGCATAGAACAGTGTTCTTTATACATTTTTTTACCTTTTAGCTTTATTTTTAAAAGGTTATGATTAACATTTCTAAACCTTCATAAGTAAGAAGGGAAAATAAAGTTAAGATTTTAGTAAAATGTAGGTTAGAATCAAATTCCTTTTTCTTACTTTTGGGTAATTTTTTTTCCCCTTCCTTGTATCTATTCTTCCACTTTTGTGACTTTTAAAAATGAAATGTTAAGAGCTGGGCATGGTGGCGTACACTTGTAGTCCTAGTACTTGGGAGGCTGAGACAGGAGGATCGCAGGTTCATGGCTAGCCTCAGCTACTTAGTGAGGTCCTCCACAACTTAGTGAGACCCTGTTTCAACATAAAGAATAAAAATAGGGCTGGGGATGTAGTTCAGAGGTAGAATGCTCCTGGATTCCATCCCCAGTACCACAAAAAAAAAAAAAAAAAAAAAAGAGAGAGAGAGATAAGTTTTAAATCCACTAGGTGGATATATTTGACATGACATGAGCCATTGATCCTTCTTTTTTTTTCTTTCTTTCTTTTGTGGTACTGGAGATTGAACCCAGGGACATTCTACCTCTGAGCTATACTCCCAACCCTATGTTTTACTTTCTTTTTTGAAACAAAGGTCTCCAGTCTCTCTTGGTTGCTGAGGCTTTCCTCAAACCTGTGATCCTCCTGTCTCTGCCTCCCAAGTACTAGGATTACAGGCGTGCTCAATCACATCTGGCTCCTCTTTTAATTTGGTGTTTTTTTTTGTGTGTATGTGGTACTGGGGGCAGAACCCAGGGGCATTCTACCTCTGAGCTATATCCCCATCCCTATTTTTTTATTCTTTGTTTTGAAACAGGGTCTCACTAAGTTGTGGAGGGCCTCACTAAGTAGCTGAGGCTGGCCTCGAACCCATGTCCTCCAGTCTCAGCCTCCCAAGTACTGGGATTAGTGTGCGCCACCATGCCCAGCTTAATTGGGTGCTTTTTAATACTAAAAAGACACTAAAACAAACAAACAAAGACAAACTAACACCCAAATGAAGACCAATAAGATTATTCAATTAATCACTCAAACTTAAAGCTATTAAAAAATGAATCATATGTTTGTGTGATTGGCGTGGTGTCATATGTTTATACTTGGTAGTCTGAGGTAGGAGGTTCACAGGTTTGTGGCCAGCCTCAGCAACTTAGCAAGGCCTGTTTCAAAATAAAAAGTAAACCAGGCATAGTGGCACATGCTGGTAATCCCAGTATTTGGGAGGCTGAGACAGGAGGATCAAAGGTTTGCGGCCAGTCTCAGCTGCTTAGTGAGGCCCTCCACAGCTTAGTGAGACCCTGTTTCAAAATAAAGAATAAAAAATAGATGGGGATGTAGCTTGGAGGTAGAATGTCCCTGAGTTCAATCCCTAGTACTGCAAAAATAAAATAAAATAAAAATAAATTTATAAAATAGAAAGTAGTCGGGCATGGTGGCGCACTGTTGTAATCCCCGTACTTGGAAGGCTGTGACAGGAGGATCCCGGTTCGTGGCCAGCCTCAGCTACTTAGTGAGGCCCTCCACAACTTAGTGAGACCCTCTTTCAAAATAAAGAATAAAAAATAGGACTGAGGGTGTAGCTCAGAGGTAGAATGCCCTTGAGTTCAATCCTCAGTACCACACACACACACACACACACACACACACACACACACACACACACAAAGAAAGTAAAAAATAGGACGAGGGGTATAGATTAGAGGTAGAATGTCCCTAGGTTCAATCTGCAGTACCCCTTCCCCAATATATGTATAGTATATTAAAAATTCTGGGAGGATATCATTCATCTTATTAGAAATTAGTTCAGAATATGTATTTGACTTTAAACATAAAACTAGAAAACCAAGCCGGGTGTGGTGGCGCCCGCTTATAATCCCAGCATTTGGGAGGCCGAGACTGGAAGATCTGGGTTTGCAGCCAGCCTCAGCTACCTAGTGAGGCACTCCGCAACTTAGTGAGACCCTGTTTCAAAATAAAGAATTAAAAATAGGGCTGGGGGTACTGCTCGGAGGTAGAATGCCCCTGAGTTCAATACCCAGTACCGGAAAAAAAAGAAAATAGAAAACCTTTAGGAAAATATACGAGAAAAATGTCAGGATCTAGGGCTGGGCAAAAAGTTCTTAGATTTGACACTAAACACATAACCCATAAAATGAAGTGATAAATTGAACTTAATCAAAATTTAAAACTTTTGCTCTATAAAAGATCCTGTTAAGATGAGAAGCTACAGACTGGGGAAAAATAGTCCAAACCACATATGTGACAGAGGATAAGTATCTAGAATATGTAAAGAAACCTCTAAACTTAACAGCATTACACCCAATTAGAAAAATGGGTGAAAGAAAGATAGGGAGCTGAGACAGGAGGGTCATAGGTTTGAGGCCAGCCTTAGCAATTTAGCAAGACTCTGTCTCAAAATTAAAAGAAAAAAAAATGAAGTAGGGCTGATGGCATATCTTGAAGGTAGAATACCCCTGGGTTCAATCCCCAGTGCTACCAAAGAGAGAGAGAGAGAGAGAGAGAGAGAGAGAGAGAGAGAGAGAGAGAGAGAGAGAGAGAGAACGAGCGAATGAACTAGGTAAGATACATGGGATTTCTCTATTATTATTTGTGTGAATGTGTGTCTGTGGTACTGGGGATTGAACCCAGAGGCATTCTGCCATTGGGCTGCATCTGCGGCCCTTTTTTATTTTATTTTTTATTTTGAGACAGGGTCTTGCTAAATTGCCAAGGCTAGCCCCCAACTTGTGATCCTCTTGTCTCAGCCTCCTGAGTAGCAAGAATTACAGATGTGTCTGGCACTCTAATTATTTAGCACTGTGCCCGGCTCTCTAATTATTTCTTACAACTAATGCCAATCCATAATTATTTCAAAATAAAAAGGTTAATTCGTGTGTGTGTGTGTGTGTGCACACGTCCGTGATGTGCTGAAGATAGAACAAAGGGGCATTCTATCTTTGAGCTACACCCCCAGCTCTATTTTATTTTTTATTTGGAAACAAAGTCTCACAAAGTTGCTGAAAGCCTTGTTAAATTCTGAAGCTGGCTTCAAATTTGCCATAGTCCTGTCTCAGTCTCTCAAGTACTATGATTAAAGGTGTGCACCACCACATTCAGCTTGGCTAATTTTTTTTAAAGACATTTTTCTTTATCTAGCAAATTTTTAAATAATAAAATTCAATTTCTGTTTTCCTACACTGTTGGTGAGAATATAATGCATTCCAACAATACTTAATGGTATTCTAGGCTGACAAAAAATAATTCTAAATAACAATCCCAAATACAAAAAAAGTCCCAGACACAAAGAACTTTATCACAGCTGTAATAATAAAGAGTTAGGAAGAATTAATATGCCTGGGATAGGTTAAAAAAATATGATATAGCTAACTAGTAGAAATAGAATATCAAAAGAAATTGGAACATCAAAAAGTTATTAATGATTAAATATAAGAAATATCTAGCTTTCCACTGATTTTTACTTCATTTCATGTAGAGAAATAGAGAGCTGGAAATAGGGGGGGAAGAGAGAGAGGAAAAGAAGGAGAGGGTGGAAAAGAAATGAAGCAGAAGGAATTATAAAAAGAAAGGAGTTAGGAGGGAAAAGATAAAGAACAAGTAATGGGAAAGCAAATTATATCTTCCTTCCTTGCATCGTGGTGCATGCCTGTAATCCTAGTACTCTTGGAAGGCTGAGACAAGAGGATCGCAGGTTCGAGGCCAGCCTCTGAAACTCAGACTCTCAGCAACCTAGCAAGACCCTGTTTCAAAATGAAACATAAAAAGGGCTAGGGTGTAAAAACACATTGGGAGATGACTCTTCAATTTTAAAAGACTTCACAATCAGGCCGGGCGTGGTGGCGCACGCTTGTAATCCCAGCATTCGGGAGGGTGAAACTGGAGGATCCGGGTTCGCGGCCAGCCTCAGCTGCTTAGTGAGGCACTCTGCAACTTAGTGAGACCCTGTTTCAAAATAAAGAATAAAAAAATAGGGCTGGGGGTGTAGCTCGGAGGTAGAATGCCCCTGAGTTCAATCCCCAGTGCCGCAAAAAAAAAAAAAAAAAAAAAAAAAAAAAAAAAAAAAAAAAAATCAGGTTGGAGGTGTAGCTCAAAGGTAGAATGCCTCTAGGTTCAATCCCCAGTAGGAAAAAAAAAAAAAATTAAAAAAAAAAAAAAAGACTTCACAATCAGTTACTCTCATAATTTTGAAATACTAAGAAGTTTGTATGACATGAATTTGATTTATACAGATGTTAAAGATTATATCTGTTGTATAAAACGATATAGCTGTTACTATAAATGAATTTTAAAAATGAAAGATATTGCCTATTTTGTTCAAATCTTTCTAGACTCCATCCACAGTGTAATACTGCAGAATGAACACCAGCCCTCTGTGAAATGTCAGAAGAGCATGTTTTCCATTCCTCCCAGGAAAATGCCACAAGGACATTTCCATCTGGCATTCCAGGGAACAGCAACAATGAAGCCCTGCAGAACTCTATACAGCTTTCCACAAAGGGAAACATTCTGTTAGTGTTAGCAAAGGTATACAGAGGCAAAGGTGTCCTCCTATGGAGAACAAAAGCAAGTTCTGCTCCTGGGCTTCCTACCCCAAACAGGAAAGGATCTGAACGGAAAGAATTAGAGAAAATAAGCCAGCTGTGGTGGCGCATGCTTGTAACCTCAGTACTTAGATGGCTGAAACAAGAGGATCCAGGTTCGAGGCCAGCCTCAGCTACTTAGTGAGGCCTTCCACAACTTAGAGAGATCCTGCTTCAAAGTAAAGAATAAAAAATAGGACTGGGGGTGTAGCTTGGAGGTAGAATGCCCCTGGGTTCAATCCCCAGTACAGCAAACAAACAAACAACAACAAAAAAAACAACAAAGAAAAAAGTAGAGAAAATTGAAATCTTTTTTTGTGTGTGTGGCACTGGGGATTGAACCCAGGGGCATTCTACCTCCAAGCTACAATCCCAGCTCTATTTTATTTTTTATTTTGAAACAGGGTCTCACTAAGTTGCCGAGGCTAGCCATGTCCCTGAGATCCTCCTATCTCAGCCTTCCAAGTACTGGGATTACAGGAGTATGCTACCATGTCCATCTTGGATTGAAATCTTAAGTATCTTAAAACCAGTCTTCTGCAACCTTCAGGTTGCTGGATATCCAACTCTGGATCTAGAAATGGCAGAAGAAGAAGAGGAAGAGGAGGAGGAGAGGGAGGAGGAGAAAGAGGAAGAAACCCTCACCAGCAAATCTAAGATTACATGTAATTTAACTAATCAGATTAGCAAATATGAAGAAACATTTGCTAATTTGCAAGTTCAAAAAAAGTTCAGCTCTGACAGAAGAGCTCAACAATTATTCGTTGAATGAATGAATGGTATATAAGAAAGTATCAACTAAAATCAAACAAGTAAAAAGGACAGAAGCAATCATAAGTGACTGCTGGTAATGTGCAACCCTCACTGATGAGAAATGGCAAATGAGTGAAAAAAGGGCAAATTAGAAAACACCCACTTCAGAATTGTAGCCATTGGTTTGTATACCAAATATATGTACAGAATTCTCAAAATTCAACAACCAAATTAAAAATGGACAAAAGACCTGAATAGGCACTTAATAAGAAATGATGGTAAATACGTACATGAAAAGATGTTCAATATCATTAGTCATTAGGGAGATGTAAATTAAAACAATAAGGTCACATATACTTATTAGAATGGCTAAAAAAGGAAAAAAAAAAAACAAACCAGAACAAAAAGCTGACATTACCCAACAATTCTACTCGTGGGTATTTGTCCAAGTAAAATGAGAGCTATTTCCATGCAAAAAGACTGCACACAAATGGTAATAGTGGCTTTCCTGGTAAATGATGAAAACTGGAGTATGCCAAGAATCCCTCGAGAGCCGGGCGTGGTGGCGCACGCTTGTAATCCCAGCATTCGGGAGGCTGAGACCGGAGGATCCGGGCTCGAGGCCAGCCTCAGCTACCTAGTGAGGCACTCCGCAACTTAGTGAGACTCGATTTCAAAATAAAGAATAAAAAAAAATAGGGCTGGGGGTATAGCTCGGAGGTAGAATGCCCCTGAGTTCAATCCCCAGTACCGCAAAAAAAAAAAGAATCCCTCGAGAGTGGGGAACTGATAAGTGAGCTGAGCCACATCCCTGTAATGACTCGACTCAGCAACAAGAAGGAACAAAGTGGCTGAATCTCAAGTGCCTCAGACTAAATGGAAGAAGCCAGACTCAAAAGGCTACTTACTGTATAGTTCTGTTTATCAGACCTTTTGCAAAGGTAAAAACAGAGGGGCAGAAAACAGACCACTGGTTGACAGAGGCTGGGGGGGGGGGTCAGAAAAGATGCTGATTAGAAGAAGGCATGGAGCTAGGCATGGTGGCACAAGCTTGTAATCCCAGTACTTGGGAGGCAGAGACAGGAGGATCACAGGTTCGAGGCCAGCTTCAACAACTTAGTGAGGCCCTCAGAAACATATCGAAACCCCGTTTCAAAAACAAAACTGAAATAGAATGCCCATGGGTCAATCCCCAGTAACACACATAGACACACACATACACATACACAGACACACACACACACACACACACACACACACACACAGACACACACACACACACAGAGGGCAGAGAGCATGGGGGAATTTTTTTTTTTTTTTTGCAAGGGGTTGGAACTGTTCTACACTAT
This sequence comes from Graphiurus murinus, assembly GCA_004027655.1. Lineage (NCBI taxonomy): Eukaryota > Metazoa > Chordata > Mammalia > Rodentia > Gliridae > Graphiurus > Graphiurus murinus. Next base: position 30,780 of record PVLC010014710.1, read on the forward strand.
AGAGCTGTGCACTAAAAAAGGTGCATGTTACTGTTTGTAAATTATACTTGCTGTGGTTCATGGTTTGTTCCTACCAAAACTCATATTCAGGCTTAGCCCCCAACTTGGCAGTGTTGAGATGTGGGGCATAGTGGGGAGTGTTGGGGGTCACAGTCTTCATAGATTTAATAATTTAGTGCTTTTCTTGCAGGAGTGGACTAGCCATTTCAGAGGTCTTGGTCTCCCTTTCACTCTTCCAAATGTAGCTACTTCCTTTTTGCTTTCTGCCACAAGTTAAAGCAGGACGAGGCCCTGAGTGGAAGCTGAGCAAATGCTGGCATCATGTTCTTAGTCTTTCCAGCTTCTAGAACCATAAGCCAAATAAACTTTCCTTGACACATTACCCAGTCTCAGGTGTTTTGTTATAGCCACAGAAAACAGACTAAGACAATACTTTAACAAAAGAGAAAAGAAAGAAAATAAAAGAAAACTGTAGCCATTAAAGTACTGGACTTCTCTATACTTGCTGGGGTATATATGTGTGTGTGCAGAGGGAGCTAAAGGTGGGTATGGGCAAACATTTGAGCTGAATTTCAGTAACATTACTGGAGAGGCAGAGCGGTCTGCAAGGGTGGTGGGTGGTTACTGTATGGATTTGCAAGGACTCTTCCTGAGGACTAAAATTCAAATTAGACTCATTTATAGATATTGGAAAGATTTAGAGAATCCTTGCACAGGCTAGTTCAGAATTGGTTGCTCTTAACAATTTTTAAGTATAACTAAATCTATATATTACTTGAATTCTATCAGTTGTGTGGGAGGGTCACTCTTATTCATATATATACCCACCCTTCCTTCCTTCCTTTTTGTTTTTGGTGGTACTGGGGATTGAACCAGGGTCATTCTACCTCCAAGCTATATGCCCAGCCCTTTTTAGTTTTTGTATTTTTTTAAACAATGTTTCACTAGGTTGCTGAGACTCTTGCTATGTTGCTGAGGCTGTCCTCGAACCTGTGCTCCTCCCGTCTCAGCCTCCCAAGTACTGGAATTACAGATGTGCACCACAATCTTCCTCCTTCCCTCTCTCCATTCTTCTCTCCCTTCCTTCCTTCCTTCCTTGGTGGGGATCCAAGGGCCTTCTACCTCTGAGATACACCTCCATCCCTTTTTATTTTTTATTTTGAAATAGGGTTTCATAAGTTGCTGAGGGTCTCATTACATTGCTGAGGCTGGCCGTGAGCCTGTGATCCTCCTGTCTCAGCCTTCAAGTACTGGACTTACAAGTGTGTCCCACCTGGCTTCTTTCATTCTTCTCTCTGTCTTTTCTGCAAGCTGGCTATTGGTTCTGATGGGGAAACATGGCCAATGATGGAAAAACTACATCCAATATCTTTAGCTCCTGGTTAGATACTGGAGTTCTATCTCAGTTCTAGATCCAGAATTCTTACAGAAAGACTGGCCCTGCTTTAGTCAGATGTCTACTGGCAGGTTAGTCAGTTGTGTATTAGACAGTGTCATGTCTAATACTGTTGCTCAACTGTTTGATCCGACTATAACCATGTGGATGAGGGAGAGGGTAATCTACAAACATTTTGTACATTAGATGTGGCATGAACAGTACTTGGCAGGCTGAGAGAGGAGGATTGTAGGCTCCAGGTCAGCCTCAGCAACTTAGTGAGGCCTTCGGCAACTTAGTGAGACTCTGTTTCAAAAAAAAAAATAGAGCTATAGGTGGAGCTCAGAGATAGAATGCCCTTGGGTTTAATCCCTAGTACCACCAAGAAAACAAAAACAAAAACAACAACAACAAAAAACAAAGGCTTCTAAAGCTTGACATCATTAATTTTTTTTTTTTTTTTTTTTTTTTTTTTGGCGGTACTGGGGATTGAACTCAGGGGCATTCTACCTCAGAGCTATACCCCCAGCCCTATTTTTTTTATTCTTTATTTTGAAACCGAGTCTCACTAAGTTGGGGAGTGCCTCACTAGGTAGCTGAGGCTGGCCGCGAACCCGGATCCTCTGGTCTCAGCCTCCCGAATGCTGGGATTACAAGCGTGCGCCACCACGCCCGGCTGACATCATTAATTTTAAGAGGGAAATAGCATAACAATAACATAAAATTCCATCTAGTATGATATAGTATTTCCCCATTTGAGATTGTAAATTCTTTGGTTTATCTAATGACAGACAAAATACATAAACAATTAAATAAAGTCAATGGCTTGCACACACAGCATTTCAAATTGCTAAATGCATGAAGTACCGTCAAAGCCTATATCTTAATGGTTTTCATCTCACTTTGACAGTAATAAAACCAAGCGTAAGGCACCACTTAAGTCAGGGCCAGGGGACAGGATAAGTTTTAAGGAGACAAACATTTTTGAACACTTAGGTCTAGCACTGGGTGCAGTGGTACACACTGCAATCCCAGCTTAGGCCAGGAGGATCACAAGTTTGAGATAAGCCTGGTCAACCTTAGGAGGACCTTGTCTCAAAATAAAAAACAAAAAAGGGCTGGAGATGGAGCTTGATGGTAGAGGGCTTGCAAGCTTGAGGCCCTAGGTTCAATTCTCAGTCCTGCAAACAAAATAAAAGGTCTATAATAAAGTTTAGTGAGAAGTTGATTTGATAGTGTTTGTTTTGCTGGGTTTTCCTTATGTAGTAAAGACATAAAGAAAGGGGATCTGGAAACTTCTATCAGGCCTGGCAGACATGAATTGTAGGATAGCATTCACATCCTCTGAGATTCAGAACTTTCATAATCTAATTTTTAACCTTTAGCTGTTTGAACTTAGTTTCTTATAGAAGTGCTGACACCAAGCAATACATGACTGAGAATGGTTGTTCCTACTTATCACTACATCCTTGCTGGTATGTATATAATAAGTAAGAAATTACCAAAGACATGAGCTACTCTTGTCAACCAATGAGACTGTAATGACTAGTGTGCTGTATGCCCCTTTGGTTCTTTTTATCTGTAAAGCCAGACTCCTCCAATATCATTTCAAATCATTTATTCTGGGCAACTAGAATACTTGTTTTCCATGTAGCCATCCTCACTCTTGAATAGAATAAACTCCTTTGCTTATGTTGAACTTTTCGGTTATAAGTTCACAATAGCAAGAAACAATCATTAGAAATTAAATGATCATAGTAGAAAGTTTTCTGCCTCTTCTTAATCAGCCCCAACAGTTGACTTTGCATGCACCCAAGTTTTGCAACTTGCCTTGCACCCAAGTTTTGCAACATGCACACCAGCCTTTAAAATGCATCAGAGGCTGGGCATGGTGGCACACGCTTGTAATTCCAGCTTGGGAGGCTGAGATAGAAGGATTGAAGATTTGAGGCCAGCCTCAGCTACTTACTGAGGCCTTCCACAACATAGTGAGACCTTGTTTCAAAATAAAAAATAAAATAAGGCTAGGGGTATAACTCAGAGGTAGAATACCCTGGGTTCAATCCTAAGTACTGCAAAAAAAAAAAAAAAAAGTGCACCAGTTCTCACAGGCAGTGCATATTTTATCCCTCGCTCTCCGCTCTCTTATCACCTTGTGTTTAAAAACATCAAAGACTCTCAAGCTGTGTCTTGAATACTGGCCAAACCTCAAAAAGACACAGTTCTGAGTTTGATCCCAAGCCCACAAAATAATCAGAAGTCTTTCAGTCTCTGCCACAAGCCTTCTCTCTCTTTTTTTTTTTCCCAACCTCATAATATGCTAACATGGTTCTTTTCTGTCCACAATTTTAAGGCTTAAAGGATTAGAAAAAAATTTATAGCTAAGTAATGAGTTTTGTTTTTTTTTTTTTTAACTCAAATATCTTTCTCCTAACTAGCTATTATTCCCATGAAAGCAGAATCCTCTAGCATCATTCTCACCCCAGTGGGCCACTTTCCTCTGGATTCTTTGTTTGTTTAGGTAGTGGGGATTGAACTCAGGGGCATTCTACCCCCGAGCTACACCCCCAGTCCTATTTTTTATTCTTTATTTTGAAACAATGTCTCACTAAGTAGTGGAGGGCCTCACAAAGTAGCTGAGGCTGGCTGTGAATCCTATGATCCTCCAGTCTCAGCCTCCCAAATGATTATAAGCATGTACCATGTCCAGCTTTTTTTTTTTCAAGTACCATGGATGGAACCCAGGGGCATTCTACCTTTGAGCTATACCCCTAGCCCTATTTTATTTTTTATTTTGAAACAGGGACTCACCAAGTTGTTGAGGGCTTTGCTCAGTTCCTGAGGCTGGCCTCAAATTTGTCATCCTCCTGTCTCAGCCTCCCAACTACTAGAATTACAGGCATGTACAACCATACCTGGCTAGAATCTAAGCCTTTTTCTTTCAGTTTTTCCTTCCAGACACTGTTTAGAGACCTCATCCTTTCACAACTCACAACAAAAACCCAACCAATATCTTCTAAACCCTAGTTCACTTTTTTCTCTGTAAGAAACACTCTAGCCTCCCACATTATCTAGCAAGAGCTGAAGTCCATCCCTAAAATAATAACTTTATTCCCTGTTATAAAAATACATCCAAAATTTTAGTTGAATGACTGTTGTGCTCTTCAAAGAAGCACCATGAGAGGCTTTTCATTTATTGAGATATGACATGATCATCGCTCTGAACAATTTACTAATTCCTCAAGAAAAATGAGACTGAAGCCAGGCATAGTAGCCAGTACTTGGAAGGCTGAGACAGGAGGAACAAAGTTTGAGGCCAGTCTTGGCAATTTAGCAAGGCCTGCCGCAACTTTTGAGACTCTATTTCAATATAAAAAATAAAATAGCCCGGGCGTGGTGGCGCACACTTGTAATCCCAGCATTTGGGAGGCTGAGACCGGAGGATCCGGGTTCGCGGCCAGCCTCAGCTACCTAGTGAGGCCCTCCGCAACTTAGTGAGACCCTGTTTCAAAATAAAGAATAAAAATAGTGCTGGGGGTACAGCTTGGAGGTAGAATGCCCCTGAGTTCAATCCCCAGTACCACAAAAAAAAAAAAGGGGGGGGGCTGGGGGGTGTAGTTAAGAGATAGAATGACCCTGGGGTTTAATCCCTAGTATCAATTTTAAAAATGAGACATATATATCTCAGGATACCTTATTTTGATCCACTTGTTTTGTGTGTGTGTGGTACTGGAGATTTTTTTTTTTTTTTTTTTTTTTTTTGCGGTACTGGGGATTGAACTCAGGGGCATTCTACATCCAAGCTATACCCCCAGCCCTATTTTTTTATTCTTTATTTTGAAACAGGGTCTCACTAAGTTGCGGAGTACCTCACTAGGTAGCTGAGGCTGGCCGCGAACTCGGATCCTCCAGTCTCAGCAGGTACTGGAGATTGAACCCCAGAAACACTCTACCTCTGAGCTGCACCCCCTGCCCTATTTTATTTTTTATTTATGAGTCTCCAGCTCATAGAGATACACAGCACATTTCTACAGGTGGGCTAATAATGCATGTTATACTGCTTCCTTCCTGAAAATACTGTATGTACTTGGTGGAATGCTTCAAATTGAACTGTCCAAAAAAATGTGTGTGTGTGTGTGTGTGTGTGTGTGTGTGTGTGTGTGTGTGTGTGGTACTTGGGATTGAACTCAGGGATATTCTACCTCTGAGCTATACCCCAGTCCCATTTTATTTTTTTTATTTTAAAACAGGGTCTAAGTTGCCAAGGTTGGTTACGAACCTGAGATCCTCCTGTCTCAGCCCCCAAGTCCTGGGATTATAAGCATGCACCACCATGTCCAGTTGAACTGTCCAAAATTTTAACTGCTTTTCATTCATTCATTTTAACCAAGACACATTTATTTATTTTATTATGGGCTAGAGGAGAAGGTTGGCTGCATTTACCTTGTTATCTCATTCATTTACGTCCTAGGCATGGTGTTACATCATTTGAATGAACACAGTTAAGAACTGCTCCCTGGCCAGGCATAGTGGTGCACGCCTGTAATCCCAGTACTTGAGAGACTGAGATAGGAGGGTTGCAGGTTCAAGGACAGCCTCAGCAACTGAATGAGGCTCTCTCTCAGCAACTTAGAAAGACCTTGTTTCCAAATAAAAAAATATGGCTGGAGGTGTAGCCTGGAGGTAGAAGGCCCCTTGGTTGCATCCCCAGTACAGCAACAACAAGAAAAAAACTGCTGCCTGCTTTACTATCACAGATATTCCTAATGATAGTTCTGAGACACCAGTAAAAACTTGTTATAGTTAGATATAGAATGTCCCTTGAAGAGTGTATAAATTGGTGTTCCGAGTTGATGCAATTGAGCCATGAGGGTTGTAATCTCACCAGTGCATAAATCCATTGTAATGGATTTACTGGGTGGTCACCTAGGCGGGTGGGGTGTGCTGGAGAAGAGGGGCCCCCCAGGAGGTGTGGCTTTAGGGACTGTGCTTGTTTTTTTTAATCCCTATGCTTGCTTGATCTCTCTGCTTCTGGCCTCCATGATGTGACAGCAGAGCCTAGTCTCCCTCTCTATGCTTCCCGTCACTGTGCTCTGAGCTTCAGACCCCAGCCTCACATGGACCGAACCCAGAATCTCAAAAAGACTGTGAGAAAATAAATCTTCCTTCCTCTAAGTTGTATAGCCAGCCAGTTTGGATTATAACAGTTGAGAATGTGGACTGAGACACTTACTATATCTAGTATGTAATGCTGGAGAGGAGGCAAGTATATAATACCTTTTATTTTAAAAAATAAAGTAACCAGCCAGGTACAGTGGCACACACTTGTAATCTCAGTACTTGGGAGGCTGAGACAGGAGGATCCAGGTTCGCGGCCAGCCTCAGCTACCTAGTGAGGCCCTCCACAACTTAGTGAGACCCTGTTTCAAAATAAAGAATAAAAAATAGGGCTGAGGGTCTAGCTCAAAGGTAAAATGCTCCTGAGTTCAGTCCCCAGTACCAGAAACATAAATAAACAAATAAATAAATAAATAAATAAATAAAGTAACCCACAAAAGTAATTCATTTAACTGTCTGTATTTGAAGACTTAATCTTCAGCTATATGGATAATTCAACTATTCTGAAAGATTTCTTTTCCCCAAGCATTCCACAGAGTAAAAGTTTACTAGATAACTCACAAGTCATTTTTTTAGGCAATTGAATGTCTTAATTCCCAAATGATTTTTAAATAACTTTCTAATTTTACATTTATTTTCAATACACCACGTAAAAGAAGGGAAACTTGCATAACTGCTTCTTAATGTTACACTTTTGCTATTATCTGAGCCAATGATGAACAAAGTTATGAGGGACCCAAAGTTTTCTTTGGTGTACCGCTATCTCCCCAGGCCTCGGAAGGCATTTTGAACCTGCTACTCTGTGGCTGTAGAAGAGTTCTCCAGGTCGCTGCACCTGGTGACATCTCATCTTTAGTCATTCTTCAAAATATAATCATCCTTTGCCATATTCCTTCCAGTATTCAATTGTAATCTGAGATAATCTCATAAACTTACTCAAGTGAATCAATGGTGATAGTGGCTTAATAGCTGGTGATTCTCAAACAAATGTGCAAAGGAAGAGCAAACTTAGAGAAATAACTGAATTCAAGAGCACGCACTTTTTCTTTTTTATTTTTTTGCGGTACTGGGGATTGAACTCAGGGGCATTCTACCTCCGAGCTATACCCCCAGCCCTATTTTTTATTCTTATTTTGAAACAGGGTCTCACTAAGTTGCGAGTGCCTCACTAGGTAGCTGAGGCTGGCTGCGAACCCGGATCCTCCGGTCTCAGCCTCCCAAATTCTGGGATTACAAACATGCGCCACCATGCCCGGCTAGCACTTTTTCTTACTTATTGTCACTGACCAACCAAACCTAACAAACAAACAAATAAAAAAGCAAGGGTTATATAATAAAACAATCCAACTCATATTTCCCTTTACTTTACTTGAAGAAAGAGAAGAAATAAAAATTCTATCTGATGTTTGTATAGTTTGCATTTGTAGTCTTTTCATACAACAGGTATGTATATATTTTTATTTTTTTTTATTTTTTTATTTTTTTTTTTTTTTGCGGTACTGGGGATTGAACTCAGAGGCATTCTACCTCCGAGCTACACCCCCAGCCCTATTTTTTTTT